>BPLR01015258.1:0-18325 GCA_021605095.1 Caerostris extrusa
TTTGAGCGTGTTGCTGTATGATGGTGCCAATATGAGGATGTTCCCGGAAGAGTAATAATAGGCCTTTAGCATGCTAGGCATGCTGAGTAATAATTATCAATCTGATCTTGGGGAGATTACACCACAAACAATGCCCTCCGAGCCCCAGCTGAGGGAGGGATTGGCCTGCGGCCAGCATAAAATCCCACACATGCCTCTGTTGGAGCCTAAGTCCGGTGAGTATGTTACTGGGTCCATGCGGGGATATCCTCCGTTGGAAGGCACCTGTCTGCAGGAGACGGGTGTCGTCCATAAACAGAAATTGGCACCCATGGCTCCCGAAACAACGTACTATGTTGAGCCCCCAGGCAAATGACATCCTGACAGGATGGGCCTGTGTCACAGCACACTCTGGAACAGCAGGTCAGTTCCTGGGAACTGGGCTTCCTTCTCAGTCGTTGTCTCTGCACCACAATGGTGCACAGCCTTTCACGGTGCTCTCTGGTGGTAATCGCATTGGCGCCTCCATATGAAAGTCTGATTCTCGCCAGACTTTCATATGGAGAGCGCCAGGTACCCGTTACCACCAAGAGAACACCATTGAACGACACGCGTTACGATGATGCAGGATGGCTCGTTTGGGGAGGAGTTATTCTTGGTTCCAGAACTGACCTGCCTGTTCAGAGTGTAAACGATGACAGGCCTATCTTGACAGGCCCTGGGATGTCATTCTGGAACAACATGTACGTTTGTTTCGGGGCGCCATGGGTGCTGAATTTCTGTTTATGGATGAGAAACGCCTGTCCTCACCGTGCAAACATTGTAGACGAATGCCTTAAATTGGAGGATATCACCCGTATGGATTGGTCAGCATACTCACCGGACTTGAAACCAATAGAGCATGTGTGGGATATGCTTGACCGACGAATTGCAGCCCGTCAACCCTCCCACCTGTCAACCGGAACTTCGGAGGCATTGCTTGATGAGTGGTGTAATATTCCCAAAGATCAGATTGATAATTTGATGCTACTCAGCATGCCTGGGCGTTGTAAGGCCTGTATTGCATCGTCCGGGAGACGTACTCCATATTAACCATCATACTAACCATGTTTTACTGTTTTTTGTAAATAGGTTCTTTTTGAAAATTGCTCAAGGGAGTAAAAATCGCAATTTTTATTAATTATGTCAAACATAGAGCATCTTTTTTGCTCTTTTTACATTTTGTTTAATAAATAGACTTTACAAATAAGTCAAATTTGTGTTGCTTCTGTCTCTTTCTTTGCCTAAACTTCATTATCCTTAATTTATGGACATGAGTGTAGTACTAATGTCTATCAAAATTTTTGCCTTGAATTAAATTTTTCTATCCCTTTATATGTTACGTATAAACATTTTATTCGTTATCCTTTATAATAAAAATGTTAAATTTTTCTTTTGATGTAATTACAATTAAAAATCAGTTCATCAAGCAAAAATCATTTAACATATAACATTATTCATTATACACATTATGTATAAAATAAATTATACATATCCTTAACACACATACAATAAATAAAATATTATTTGTTTACATACTTGCATGTAATTAACTTCTTTTAAAAAGGAATTTAGCAAAACATTTATTTATATATATATATAGATAAATGTCATCATTTTTAGAAGAAAATATTTTGTAAATTGACATTAAATTTCACAATTAAAAATTAACATTATTATATGTTATTATTATATGTTAATTAATTATTAACATATTTTTATGTTATTTCTTCCTCTCTTTTATTCACACGTTCTTTTCTCTTATAGCATTGTCTCTTAATAGCCTTATATTTATTAATTTTCTAGCATGCTGATATCTGATAGAAATATGTCTCTTTGAAAAATCCCCTTTCCTTTATATATTATTGTTCTAAGTTGATAAGTAAATTCTAAAACGTTCTATGTTGTCCAATCATCTCTGTTATTTATGCACTATTTTTAAAACACCAAAATTAAATTCTCAGAGAGCTTCAGAAACTGAATGCCGAGCACTGTTTGCAAACTTGTCCCTTCAGACATTTATTCCACATAATGCTATGTAAAAATTCATTTCCATTTTGTGTAGCACATCGAATACAGCTTTTCAACAATTCATCACTTTCTCTCTTGATACAATGGGATTGACTAGGACTTTTCGACATCGAAATTTAACAAATTTATTATGATGTCTTAGTTTTTTTCTTTTCATTGGAAATAGTTTGATGAAGATTGGTATATATTGATTTTTTCATTTATTTGCCTTTTTTTTACTTTTAAGCATCTAAATAAAATTTTGTGTGTGTTTTCATTGTTTAATTTTTGAAGCTTTCGAGTTTCTTTCCTCTAAGATAAAACTCGGGATTTAATTTTTCGTCACTTCCGAATCGTTAACCTACGTGGTTAACACATTCAACAATACAATAACTTATTCATTCCTTTTTCATATCGCCTCTCCTTAACACAAATTTTCTTTTTCACTAAATTATATATACCCCTTTTCTTAAAATTATTGTGCTTTAGAAACAACATCAGAAAAAAGTGTGGTAAAACGAATACCAAAGTTCAAAATACGTTTCTACAAAATCAAAGCTTGGTCGAGCTCCACAGAGTTTGATTATCCAAGATGATTTATTCCACAAATATCTCGTACAGGATTTTAAAATCTGGTGTTTCTTCTTCTAATTCTGTCTTTGAATAAGAACACATTTGGCATATATTAGAGAGAATTTCAAAACCAACAACATATCCTATTAAAATTTTAATTACACATCCAACAACAATTGGGTTACTATGACTACTAGTAAACCGCATATTGTAGAAAGAAACAGCAATATCAGTTATTGAATCTTTGAGTAGCTTGAACTAAATTTCCAAGAACATTTAAACTTGACTGCGTTTTTTTTTAAACTGAAGTTTTCAGTGAGAAAATACGAATACCAATTCATTGATTTGGAGTAGAGATCACCAACTGAATATCGGATGATTCACTACGTTTATTACTTACTGGCATTACTTGAACTATCTCTGTATTGCCAGCTACATTAGAACAGCAACAACCTCAGTTCCAAGATTATTTTTTTATTGCTTCCTTTCCTCTGGTTAAAAATTAAGCAAAATACCAGTGCCAAATATAGTTCCGGTTATCAAATTAGACTTTATACTGCTTCTAGTAAATCCAAACAAAGCTGTTCATCATATCCCATAAAATTGAAAGGGTGGAGAAACGAACGAAACGCTACAGTCACCACTCCACCATTCTATTAATCGACATTCTAAAAGCCAGACACTTTCACTCCCACCAATCCCCACGAGATCTGGAACGCATGCATTACAGAAAACCCTCAAATAATTATGCCGCTCAAAATGACTTCCGTCCTACTACAAATTCCGAATAAGCAAATTGTCGGCGACGCGACTATCAACAGTGTCCAAAAGGCTACGGGGATGAACAATGGCTGATTGTAGTTAGAAAACGCTGCAGAGAACGGCGTAATGAATCTGGAAGATAATTGTTCATTGGATTCAGCAGGACTCACTGCACGGAGGAGCTAATGTTGGGCGGAAAATAGGGACTCGATAATAAATCATTTTGTTGACCAACCAGGAGGCCTCCAGGGGACGTTTTCTGCACTTCATTCATCAATGTTGGGGAAGCATGTACTGGTGTCTGTAACAAGGTAAGTAATTTCGCCTGGTCGTGTTGAGCCCACTGACAGCGTAAATAAGCACTGAGGGGGAAGTGTAGAGAGATATGAAATTAATTTAAGATTTTTCATTAAGATATTACATTGCCGTATAAGAATGTAGAGCGGGAATTGATACAATATAGTTCCAAAATTTCAAATTAATTAGAATCATTCACTGATTGGACTGCTGAAAATTCGCACTTAGCCGGCTTTATTCATCATAAAATTAACTCATCCAAAACCAAATTAATATCTAAGATAAAATGAAATTTGATCAATACAAATAGACTTTAAAAAATTTATGACAAAAAATATCACGTTTGCACTTTAATGGTGAAAAACGATTCTATAATGGTCGCATGCAACAACACCCAATTCCTTTACAATTGTTCTCTTTTTAGCCTTTTGTTTTAACATCTAAGGAAATATACAGGGTTAATTTAAGATTTTTCATTAAGACATTTCGTTGCTGTAGAAGAATGTAGAATATGAAATGACACAATATACTTCCAAGATTTTCGAATTAATCAGAATCCTTCACTGATTGGACTACTGGAAACTCGGACTTAGCGGGCTTTGTCATCATAAAAGGAATTCATCCAAAAATAAATTAATATCTAAAATTAAATAAGTTTTGAGTTATTAAAATGAGCATATGGAATTTAAACAGAAATTTATTATAAATGCATTACACTCACACTTTAATGATAAGAAACGATTCTATACTACTGTGCCCAAAAAGTAAGACCAATTATTTTGTTTTTCAAAAACTCTTTATTTATTCTTCCAAATTTAATTTATCTCGTTCAAAGTAATCCCCTCCGGACACAATGCACTTATGATAACTTTTTTCCAATCCTCAACTCATGCTGAAAAGTAATCTTCAGGGAGGGACTTCAAAGCGCGCGGCGATTCACGTTGAATATATCTTCAATCAATTCAAAATAGTGTCCGCGGAGTGGTCTTTTGAGTTTAGGGAATAGCCAGAAGTGACACGGTGTGAATACAGGGGGTTGTGGAACGATACGGGTTTCATTTTTCGCGAAAAATTCACGAAGAATCAATACAGTGTGAGCTGGCGCATTCAGTATTTTCGGTACAAATCGAAATTTCACTCGTTTGAGGTTCAAAGTGGAATTGGCCAATCCCTTTGAAATTTTATCTAGCATCATCAGCAAGGTCTGTAATTGTAAATCTACGTTTTGCAAGCAACAAATCTTTAATTGTTTGGACGTGAGCTTCGTCGGTTGAGGTGGATGGTCGACCAGAGGGCCCTTCGTCTTCAACGCTTTCTTTGGCTTCTTTGAACTGTTTATACTTGTAAACATTTCTTTCCGCTATAGAAATGCTCACCGAATGCCTTCTGAAACATTCTATAAGTTTCCGCAAACGAAATTTAACGAAAACTTTTTGCTCGATTAATTCAGACATTTCAAAAATCGCCGGATCGCGTCTCACAAAGCCAATCGTTAATCAAGCACTAAAGAATATTTTGACGTCAAATTTCACACAGATGTCAAGAACAATGCCAGCCACTTAAAAAAGAAAAAAAGATTGATATTCCATAAGTCCCGGGAATTTTAAATTGTAAATTGTTCTTACTTTATGGTCACAGTAGTATCCTTTATAAAATACACATACAGAGGCTATTGCCCCTAAATCAAAATGTTCAACATTTTGAAAAAGAATAAATACCTAAATGTCCACAATTTGCTGCTTTAGATTGGGATTATTTTAGAATATGAAGATGAGTATTTTATACTTAGTTCTCAATAAAGATTTTTTAATTACTTCCTTTCTTCTACTTAGAAAGCAAAATATCGGTGCTAAATATAGTTCGTGTTATCAAATTAGGCTTTAAGAGGCTACTGGTTAACCCAAACACTGTTTATCACATCCCATAAAATTGAAAGGGTGGAGAAACAAGGGAAACCTTACAGTCACCACGCCACCATTCTATTAATCACGACATTCTAAAAAGCCAGGCACTTTCTCTGCCCCCACACACACACACACGAGCTCTGAAGCGCGTGCATCACAGGGAGACCGTCAAATAATTATACCGCTCAAAGTGACTTCCGTCGTACTACAAATTACGAATAAACAAATTGTCGGCGACGCGACTGTCAACAGTGTCCAAAACGCTACGGGATGAACAATGGCCGTTGTAGTTAGAAAACGCTGCAGAGAACGGCGTAATGAATTTGCAAAATAATTGTTCATTGGTTTCAGCGGGACTTACTACACGGAGAGCTAATGTTGGGCGGAAAACAGGGACTCGGTAATAAATCATTTTGTTGACCAGCCAGGATCTGCCGGAGGCCTCCAGGGGACGTTTTCAAGCACTTCATTCATCAATGTTGGAGAACATGTACTGGTGTCTGTAACAAGGTAAATAATTTCGCCTGGTCGTGTTGAGCCTGCTGATAGTGTAAATAAGCATTGAGGGGGAATGTAGGGAGATATGAAATTAATTTAAGATTGTTCATTAAGAAATTTTGTTGCTGTAACAGAGTGTAGAACAGAAATTGACACAATATAGTTCCAAGATTTCGAATTAATCTGAATCGTTCACTGATCGGACCACTGAAAATTCGGACTTAGCGGAACTTTTCATGAAAAAATGGATTCATCCAAAAAATAAAATCATTTCTAAGATAAAATGTGTTTTGATCAATACAAATGAGACTATGAAATTTAAACAAAAATGCATTATAAATACATTACACTTACACTTTAGTGATGAGAAACGATTCTATAATTGTTTTCTGCAACTACACCTAATCCCTTTATAATTTTTTAACAATTACCATCACATCTAACTCTTTACAAGCCTCTATTGTAAATATCTAAGAAAAAATACACGAGTTCCATTATTCTCCTGATTTTGCCGATCATAACATCCCATGTAGAAGGGCCTGATGGCCGGTTGGTTTGCGCCCTAACGCTCGGTATCACAGGGTTTAGGTTCGAGTCCCTGCGTGCCATGAATGTTTGTAGTGGTTCGGAATCCCCTTTAAACCGTAGGTCCCGGTCTAATAGGATCGTAGAACTTTATGTGGATAGTGTTATTGCTGTGTGGATAGAGCTTTGTGTGAATAGTGTGTTGTGTGGATAGTGATTCGAATTAAAAATGTCCAACATTTGAAAAGAACTAATAGCTAAAAATAACTTGCTACTTTAGTTTGGGGTTATTTTTGGATCATAAACATGAATATTTTTATTTAGTTATCAAAAAGGTTTTTTTTTTATTGCTTCCTTTTCACCAGCGAAAAATAAAGCAAACTGTCAATGCTAAATATAGTTAATGTTATCAAATTAGGCTTCATACTGCTGCTGGTAAATCCAAACACAGTTTATCCTGTCCCATAAAATTGAAAGGGTGGAGAAACGAGGAAACCCTACAGTCACCACTCCACCATTCTATTAATCACGACATTCTAAAAGCCATACTCTTTCTCTCCACCAATCCCTCCACCAGCTCTGAAGCGCACGCATTACAGGAGACCGTCAAATAATTACACCGCTCAGAACGACTTCCGACGAACTACAAATTCCGAATAAACTAATTGTCGGCGACGCGACTGTCAACAGTGTCCAAAACGCCACGGGATGAACAATGGCCGTTGTAGTTGGAAAACGCTGCAGAGAACGGCGTAATGAATCTGGAAAATAATTGTTCATTGGGTTCAGCGGGACTTACTGCAGGGAGAACTAATGTTGGGCGGAAAATAGGGACTCGGTAATAAATCATTTTGTTGACCCACCAGGATCTGCCGGAGGCCTCCAGGGGACGTTTTCCGCACTTCATTCATCAACGTTGGGGAAGCATGTACTGGTGTCTGTAACAAGGTAAATAATTTCGCCTGGACGTGTTGAGCCCGCTGATAGGGTAAATAAGCCCTGAGGGGAAGTGTAGAGATATATGAAATTAATTTAAGATTTTCCATTAAGACATTTCGCTGTTATAAAACAATGTAGAACATCTATTGGCACAACATAGTTCCAAGATTACGAATTACTCTGAATTGTCTCTAATTAGACAACCGAGAACTTGGACTTAACGAACTTTTTCATCATAAAAGGAATTCCTCTAAAAATAATCTAATACTGAATTTCGATCAATGCAAATGATCATATGGAATTTAAACAAAAATTATTGCAAAAACCATTACACTTGCACTTCAGTGGTGGGAAACGATTCTATAATTGTCTTCTGCAAAGCTATCTAATTCCTTTACATTATTTTGACACTTTCCATTGCATCTGACTATTTTAAAGCCTTTAACGTCACATCTAAGGAAACATACATGGGTTTTCTTTTTCTTCCGATATTGCCAGATTTAGAAAAGAAACTACATACTCAAAGGGAAAAAGCCATATTTCTAAAGTGCTAAGACAAGATACATACTTCAATTGTAAAATTAATTTGTCTAAAACCAGAATTATGACAATGAGAATGAGTGAAAATTTTCAAGACAAGTACATGATAGATCAAAAAGTATAAAAATTCAGTACAAAATTGTATTCAATTCAGCTGAATAAAAACGCACCCAACCCCCAAACAAATACTTAATTATGTCCACACTGCAATGTTGCAAGAAGATTCTTTGGATGGTTGGTTTTCCCCACACCCCACACGCTGTGCCAGTAAGTTAGTTAATTATTTAGATTTCATTTGAATTTTAAGTGTTTTTATGAAAACAAGATTAAATAAACAACGAAATATACCTAAATCATTTAATTTCTATTTGTAAAATCAATTACTAATTGAAATTTTGAAAGAATCCAGTTGATCTGCAAACTAGTTAATGAGTAGCGGTATTCTGCGGGGAAACCATCAATCCATCATATTGCAAACAGCATTTAAAAATCTACAACTACAGCGATTTTTTTTTTCATTCATATTATACGTAATGAGATTTTAAACCACTGAATTTCATTTTCATCATTTCAAATTATATCCATTTTTGATGAAAGAACATAAAAATTAAGCTTCAAGTAAACTTCATTAGAACAAGTAAATTACATTTTAAATTAAAGATAATTCATCTTTATTGGAAAATCTCACACACTTCGGCTAAATAAGCATGGTAATTAAACCAATCCATCTTAATTTGATAAGATGAGAGGTTTATCTTGGCGAGAAAAAAAATTTATTATAGGAGAATAATTCAGTATGAAATACTTAAATTAGGCGCCCGTTACTTCCATCATTTGGAAATTTAATTAATTTATCCAAACCTTAATTTCAAGCACTGTCGCCTTCAAGTAATAGTTTTTATTCAAAGAATATTTAGCATAATGACACTTAAGTAAATCGTTCCAATTACACTGCTCATTTGCGCTTTCTGTAAGAATATGGCGCTAATTTTTGGCGAAAAGAGCAAAAGTTGGAAAATTTAATCAAAAGTCATATTAATTTTTGGAAGTAGTTTTTAATCGAAACGACAGTAATGAAATCTCAACCTTTAAGTTCTATATTTAGGCCTAAAAAAGGAAAAAGATATTTTCTAATGATTAATATACTTCTTAATTGGATGATCTTTATTTAAAAATCAATGTAAACTAATATGGTGTGTGTGTATCATTCATCGTCAATATCGCGACTTGATAAGTGACAATTAAAATAACAATTGTTAACTAATTAGTATTGTTATTTTAGGTACAAATAATATCTCTCTACACATTAAAGTTTTTTTTTCATCTTTGTTAATTATCTAATTTTGATAACGATGGATTATACTGATAATTAAGAGTATTTTAAGAACCAATTTACATAAAATATAATAAATATGTAATTTTTTCCAATAACTACTTTAAACTAAAGCTGAAGATCTCCTTCTCAAAATCCATATTTTCAAGACAAATCAAATTCAGATTGTATAAGTATTTAAAATATAAAAGAAAAATATTTGTTTTGAGATTAACTTTAATATTTAATGTTTGCACGAGATTTTCTTGCAGATGTTTAATTAGATAATTGATTACATTTGATGAGTTTTGAATTTTTGCTGTTTTTTATTATCCCACTTGGTAGACAACAACATCTAGACTAGTCCAAGAACATGTGTGGTTTCATGGATGGAGGGAAAGCGTGGCGCAGCTTCTGTTGTGATGGAACACCCGTAAGTAGAATTCTGACTTGCTTCGAGTTGCTGATTATTGGCGATTTTAAAAATTAACTATACAGGATACTTGGATACTTTATTTGAAATACTCTGAAGGTTGTTTTTGACTTTTACTTAAACGCTAATTATATACTACACTAAACAAACCGAAGATTGTAAGCACTAAGATGGTGGAACATGTTCTTTGAGAAAGATTTCGTGCCATTGGTACATAGTTGATTAAGCTGAATAGAGATCTGGTGAAAGTTCCAAAAAATTTCTATAGTTTATATGAAAAGTTTCGGTTACTTACTAATCTTTGAAATATTTTGTGCTAACTATACGTTATATTAAAGCAGTTGACATGATCAGATGAGTTAAAGGGATTTATAATCTAATTAGGTTTTTATTTCTGGCATATACATTTGGCTTCCTGTTTGACTTATATATAATACGTACATCTCATCAAGAGCAGTAAAGGAAGAACCTTGCCTTCTGGGAAAGAATTTTAGGGGTAATTGTTCCATGTTAAAGTGTCAAATATGGAAAGAATCAGACAACTGTTCCGTAATAAAACAATTAATATCTACTTTTAATATAGATAAAAGTTTAAAATTAAATTTGTTGACAACAGTGAAAATTTGAAAAGTTGATTTTTTTATTTAAATAAGTTCTTACTTTTTTTTTTTTAGTTAGTCAGAGATTACTATAAAGTTTAAATAAATAAACAAGATTAAATAAGCAACAAAATATGCATATATTTAATTTCTATTTGATAAATCAATTACGATTTAAAATTTCAAAATTATCCAGTTGATTTGCAAACTAGTTAATAAGTAGGGGCATTCTACTGGAAACCATCAATCCATCATATTGAAAACGACATTTAAGCAGCAAAGTTACAACAATTTTTTTTTTTTTTTTTTGATATTACACATAACGAGATTTTAAACCAAAAATTTCATTTTCTTCATTTCAAAATATATTCATTTTGATAAAATAACATAAAAATTAAGCTTCAAGTAAACTTCATTAGATCAAGTAAGACTTTAAATTAAAGATAATTCATCTTTATTGTAAAATATCATTAAAACTTTTAACACACTCGGCTAAATAAGCATGGTGACTAACCAATCCATCTTAATTTGATAAGATGAGAGGTTTATATGGGCAAGAAAAAAAATTTATAGGATAATAATTCAGTATGAAATACTTAAATTAAGCGCCCTTTGCTTCCATCATTTGGAAATTTAATTAATTTATCCAAACCTTATTTTCAAGTACTGTCGCCTTCAAGTAACAGTTTTATTCAAAGAATTTTTAGCATAATAACACTTAAGTAAATCGTTCAATTACACTGCTCATTTGCGCTTTCCGTAAGGATAAGGCGATAATTTTTGACGAAAAAGAGCAAAAGTTGGAAAATTTAATGAAAAGTCATATTAATTTTGGAAGTAGTTTTTAATCGAAAAACGACAGAAATGAAATCTCAATCGTCAGTTCTATGTTTAGACCAAAAAAGGAAAAAGATATTTTCTAATGATTAATATAATAACTCTCTACATATTAAATTTTTTTCTCATCTCTGTTAATTATCTAATTTTATAAACGATGGATTATACTGAGAATTAAGAGTATTTTCAAGAACCAATTTGCAGAAAATTTGACAAATATATAATTTTTCCAATAACTACTTGAAAATGAACTTTTTCTTCAGTAAGTCCGTATTTTCAAGATAAATCACTGTCAGATTGTATAAATATTTAAAATATGAAAAAGAAAAATATTGTTTTGTGAGTAACTTTTTAAAATTTAATGTTTCCTCGAGATTTTCTTACAGATGTCCAATTAGTTAATTGATTAATGTTGATGAATTTAATTTTGCTGTTTCCTGTTATATCACCTGGTAGACAGTAACACCTAGGCCAAGTACCAAGCACCCATGTTGAGTCATGGAAGGAGAGAAAGGGTGGGGGGGGGAGGGCATCGCCTGTTGTGACGGAACATCATTAGGTAGAAGTCTAACATGGCTCCGTGACGCTGACTATAGATATTTTTTAAAATCAACTATATAGGTTACATTATTTGAACTACTTTGAAATTTATTTTTGTCTTTTAATTATACGCTAACTATATACTGTACTAAGCAAAACAGAATATGTACACTATTCAGATAGTAGAACACGTTGTTTGCGAAACATTTTATGGCAATGGGTTAGTTGACAGTTGATTAACATAAAAAATAACTATCAATTAACATAGTTGATTAAGTTGAATTGAAATCTGGTGAAAGTTTCAAAATGTTATATATTTTATATGAAAAATTTCAGTGTACAACATAGATTATTCCTCGTAGTGCACTGCGGGCAACGTCTGATACGGCAAAATGATTCACAATCCTTCATTCTGTGTCTCAGTGGGAGTTTTTAGAGTTCTGCAGTGGAAAGCAGTGTCCCATTATCATCGGTGGCATTGCTATGGTTATTCTTGTTCCGAATGTCTCCACCAAGCACCTTCACAGAATTAAACTGACTTCCTGACGCTCTCTGTCTCCTGTGTGATAGCCAGTATTCCATTTGAATTTTAAGTGCTTTTATGAATGCAAAGTAAATGAACAGCAAAATATGCATAAATATTTTAATTTCTATTTGTTAAATCGATAGTTATTTAAAATTTGAAAAGAATACAGTTCTTTTGCAAATTAGTTAATGGGTAAGGACATACTTCTTGAAACTATCAATCCATCATATTGAAAATAACATTCAAAAACAACATTTTTTTATTGATATTAAAACTAATGAGATTTAAACCAGCTGAATTTCACTTTCTTCATTTAAAAATATATTCATTTTGATAAAAAGAAACATAAAAATTAAGCTTCAGGTAAACTTCATTAGATCAAGTAAATTGCATTTTAAATTAAAGATAATTCATCTTTATTGAAAATCTCATTATGTATTTAAACACTCTTCGGCTAAATAAGCATGGTAACTAACCAATCCATCTTAATTTGATAAAATGAGAGGTTTATCTTGGCAAGAAAAAAAAATTTTATTATAGGAGAATAATTCAGTATGAAATACTTAAATTAAGCGCCCGTTACTTCAATCATTTGGAAATTTAATTAATTTATCCAAATTAATTTCAAACACTGTCGCCTTCAAGTAATAGTTTTTATTCAAAGAATATTTAGCATAATGACACTTAAGTAAATCGTTCCAATTACACTGCTCGTTTGCGCTTTCCGTAAGGATATGGCGATAATTTTGGCGAAAAAGAGCAAAGTTGGAAAATTTAATCAAAAGTCATATTAATTTTTGGAAGTAGTTTTAATCGAAACGACAGAAATGAAATCTCAATCGTCAGTTCTATGTTTAGGCCAAAAAGGAAAAAGATATTTTCTAATGATTAATATAATAACTCTCTACATATTAAAGTTTTTTTTTTTTTTTTTTTTTTCTCATCTCTGTTAATTATCTAATTTTATAAACGATGGATTATACTGAGAATTAAGAGTATTTTCAAGAACCAATTTCGAAGAAAATATGACAAATATATAATTTTTCCAATAACTACTTGAAAATGAACTTTTCTTCAGTAAGTCCGTATTTTTCAAGATAAATCACTGTCAGATTGTATAAATATTTAAAATATAAAAAAGAAAAATATTGTTTGTGAGTGCTTTTAAAATTTAATGTTTCCTCGAGATTTTCTTACAGATGTCCAATTAGTTAATTGATTAATGTTGATGAATTGGTAATTTTTGCTGTTTCCTGTTATCCCTACCTGGTAGACAGTAACACCTAGGCCAAGTCCAAGCACCCATGTTGACTCATGGAAGGAGAGAAAGTGTGGGGGGGAGGGCATCGTCTGTTGTGACGGAACATCATTAGATAGAAGTCTAACATGGCTCCGTGACGTTGACTATAGATAGATATTTTTAAAATCAACTATATAGGTTACATTATTTGAACTACTTTGAAATTAATTTTTGTCTTTTAATTATACGCTAATTATATACTGCACTAAGCAAAACAGAATACGTACAATATTCAGATAGTAGAACACGTTGTTTGCGAAACATTTTATGGCAATGGGTTAGTTGTTGATTAACAGTATGATTAACATAGTTGATTAAGTTGAATTGAAATCTGGTGAAAGTTTCAAAATGTTCTATATTTTATATGAAAAATTTCAGTGTACAACGTAGATTTTATTCCTCGTAGTGCACTGCGGGCAACGTCTGATAAAAAAAAATGATTTACAGTCCTTCATTCTGTGTCTCAGTGGGAGTTTTTTAGATTTCTGCAGTGGAAAGCAGTGCCCCATTGTCATCGGTGGCATTGCTATGGTTATTCTTGTTCCGAATGTCTCCGCAAGCACCTTCACAGAATTAAACTGACTTCTGACGCTCTCTGTCTCCTGTGGGATAGCCAGTATTCCATTTGAATTTTAAGTGCTTTTATGAAAGCAAGAGTAAATGAACAGTAAAATATGCATAAATATTTCAATTTCTATTTGTTAAATCGATAGTTATTAAAAATTTGAAAAGAATCCAGTTCTTTGCAAATTAGTTAATGGGTAGGGACATACTTCTTGAAACTATCAATCCATCATATTGAAAATAACATTCAAAAAAACAACATTTTTTTATTGATATTAAAACTAATGAGATTTAAACCACTAAATTTAATTTTCTTAATTTAAAAATCTATTCATTTTGATAAAAGAAACATAAAAAATTAAGCTTCAGGTAAACTTCATTAGATCAAGTAAATTGCATTTTAAATTAAAGATAATTCATCTTTATTGGAAAATCTCATTATGTATTTAAACACTCTTCGGCTAAATAAGCATGGTGACTAGCCAATCCATCTTAATTTGATAAAATGAGAGGTTTATCTTGGCGAAAAAAAATTTATTGTAGGAGAATAATTCGGTATGAAATACTTAAATTAAGCCTCCCGTTGCTTCAATCATTTGGAATTTAATTAATTTATCCAAACCTTAATTTCAAACACTGTCGCCTTCAAGTAATAGTTTTTATTCAAGGAATATTTAGCATAATGACACTTAAGTAAATTGTTCAATTACACTGCTCGTTTGCGCTTTCCGTAAGGATATGGCGATAATTCTTTGGCGAAAAGAGCAAAAGTTTTAAAATTTAATCAAAAGTCATATTAATTTTTGGAAGTAGTTTTTAATCGAAACGACAGTAATGAAATCTCAACCTTTAAGTTCTATATTTAGGCCAAAAGAAAAGATATTTTCTAATAATTAATACACTTCTTAATTGGATGATCTTTATCTTAAAAATCGATGTAAACTAATATATATAAGTTATCATTCATCATCAATGTCGCGACTTGATAAGTGACAATTAAAATAACAACGGCAACTAATTAGCATTGTTATTTTTAGGTGCACATAATAACTCGCTATGTCTTAAAGTTTTTTTTTTTATCTTTGTTAATTATCTAATTTTATTATTGATTAGATTATACTGTTAATTAAGAGGTATTTTTTAAGAACCAATTTGCAGAAAATATAATAAATGTATAATTTTCCAATAACTACTTTGAAACAAAGCTGAAGAACTTTTCACTAAAATCCATGTTTTCCAAGATAAATCAAACAATCAGATTATATAAATATTTAAAATATAAAAAAGAAAAATATTGTTTTTGAGTAACTTTAAAATTTAATGTTTGCAATGGTTTTTCTTGCAGATTTGTTATTAGTTAATTGATTAATTTTGTGAATTGGTGATTTGTGTTGTTGTTTCTTATCCCACTTGGCAGACAGCAAAATCTAGACCAAATCAGGAACCAATGTGATCTCATGGAAGGAGGGGAAAGGGGGGGACAGCTTCTGTTGTGATGGAACCCCAGTAGGTAGAAGTCTGACTTGGCCCTGACTATTGTTGATTTTTAAAATTAACTATACAGAAGTGACAAAAGTCATGGGATACCTCTTAAATCGGCCCTAGACCAACTCGACGTGGCAGGAAGTCCAGTCTTCTGCGCTGATAGACGTCCATAATTGCTTAGAAAGCCAGGATTTTGGGAAGGGGAGGGAAAGGGGGGCGATCTGGGTGGCCAGATCATTCACGTTGTTGTGTTCTTCAAACCAATGGAACGGTGACATGGCGCATTGTATCATCCATAATCCCATCGTTGTTTGGGTAGAAGTCTGATGGCTTGTCTCAGTAGCACCTGACTATTGTCCATTGTGCCTTGCTGACGGTTTTTAAAATTAACTATATAATATGACTCATCGGACCAGGCCACGGTTTTCCATTCATCTAAGGACCAACCGATATGCTCACGCGCCCACGAACTATTCTGTCAGTTGAAATAAATTATTTAATTATATTTCTCGGTTATTTAATTATACGATGCAGACGTCGCCGGTCTCGGTCGTTAAGTGCGGGCGGTCGAAACGTCCAAGTTATGCCTGTACTCTCGGCAGTTACGGTGGATCTGGGAATGTTGAATTACTAAGATTTAGGGAACCCACGTTCTTTGCGAAAAATTTCATCATTGATCAAAACATAGTTGACTCTTGCATTTATACCTGTTCTACGCGATGCTACTGCATCGTCTTGCTATCCCATGAAAGTTTCAAAAGAAATAAATTATTTAATTATATTCTAATTATATACTTCTACGCGAAACGAAGATGTACAGTACTAAGATAGTGGAACACGTTCTTTGAAAAAAATTCATGGCATTGATACATAGTTGATTAAAGTCTTGTGAAAGTCTTGTGCAAAAGTTTCTTTTGAAAAGTTTTTTGTTATTTACTTTTAATCTTTTGGATATGTTTTTGTGCAAACAATACAATATATTTTATAGCAGTTGACGAGAACAAATGACTTAAAAGGAATTTTTATTGTAATTAACTTTGCTTTGACGAGACTTGATAAGTGACAATTAAAATAACAATGGCAACTAATTAGCATTGTTATTTTAAGTGTACATAATAACTCTCTGCACATTATAACATTATAATTATCTACACAAGTACTCTTTCATCTTTGTTAATTATCTAATTTTATAAAGACGGGGATTATACAGATAATTAAGAGTATTTTTAAGAATCAATTTTCAGAAGATATAATAAATGCATCATTTTTCCAATAACTACTTGAAAATAAATCTGAAGATCACCTTTTCCTCTAAAATCCATGTTTTTCAAGATAAATCAAATAATCAGATTGTATAAGTATTTTAAATATAAAAAGAAAAAAAAATATTTGTTTGTGAGTAATTTTAAAATGTAATGTTTACACGAAATTTTATTACTAATGTGTAATTAGTTAATGGATTAGATTTGTGATGAATTGAGGATTTTAAAAAATTAGCTATACAGGATACTAAGTTGAACTACTTGGAAAAACTTGTTTTCGTTTTTTAATTATACACGAATTATATACTGTACTAAGCAAAACGAAGATGAGCAATATTAAGATGGTAGAACACGTTGTTTAGCAAAACATTTTTGTGGCAAAGGATTAGTTGATAACTGATTGACATAGAAAATAACTATCAATTAACATAGTTGATGGAGTTGAATGGAAATCTGGTGAAAGTTTCAAAATTTATATATTTTATATGAAAGTTTTAGTATACAACATAGATTATCCTCCTCGTAGTGCACTGCGGGCAACGTCTGATACGACAAAATGATTCACAATCCTTCCTTCAGTCTGTGACTCAGTGTTTTTTAGATTTCTGCAGTGGAAGGCAGTGCCCCATTATCATCGGTGACATTGCAATGGCTTCTTCTCTCTGGTCACGATTGTTTCACGCAAGCACCTTCACAGGAATTAAACTGATTCCCTGAATATCTCTGTCGCCTGTGTGACAGCCAGGATTCCATTTAAATTTTAAGTTCTGCAATGAATGCAAGATTAAATGAGCAGCAAAATATGCATAAGTATTTTAATTTATATTTGTTAAATCGATAGTTATTTAAAATTCCAAAAAAGAATACATTTCATTTTGCAAATTAGTTAATGAAGTAGGGTCATACTTCGTATCCATCAATCTATCATATTGAAAAATCACATTTCCGAAAACATTTTTTTATTGGTATTATAACTAATGAGGTTTAAACAGCTGAATTTCACTTTCTTCTTCATTTCCAAATATATCCATTTCTTGATAAAAGAACATAAAAAATTAAGCGTCAAGTAAACTTCATTAGGATCAAGTAAATTACATTTTAAATTAAAAATAATTCATCTTTATTGAATCTCATTAAGCCTTTTTAACACACTTCGGCTAAATAAGCATGGTGACTAACCAATCCATCTTAATTTGATAAGATGAGAGGACATCTTGGCAAGAAAAAAAAATTTATTATAGCAGAAATAATTCAGTATGAAAACTTAAATTAAGCGCCGTTACTTCCATCATTTAGAAATTTAATTAATTTTGAATCTTAATTTCAAGCACTGTCGCCTTCAGTATTAGTTTTATTCGAGAGAAATATTGTATAATGACACTTAAGTAAACAGCAATACGT
>BPLR01015259.1:0-79107 GCA_021605095.1 Caerostris extrusa
TTCTATTATTAAGCTTCTAAGGAACAAACCAAAGGTGTGAAGAAAAATAAAGAATATTATTTTTTTTTATTCAATTATAAAATGTTGTGCAGCATTGTACATTCTATAATTTTTCTACTTTCTTCTTTGAAAATATGCTAATGTTATGTCGATGCTATTTTTGTTTAATGCAACACCATATATGTAACAGCCTGTTTTTATATGATAAGCTACCGTGAATAGGTAGCTTTACACCATTATCCATATCCATTTTCCTATCCGCGAAAGAAAATATATTATGAAATATCTGCTACTTCTTTTTAAAGATGAAGCCACATTTGTGTACCACATATGAAGGTAAAAAAGGTACGAAAATAATTTTGTTAAAAATTACCCCAGCTAATATCAAACTCCTATAATATTTGCACAGTCGCCTGTATTTTCTCAATATGCTATTGCGTTATCTCGATTGTTTGTATTTTTTGATGCCACCAGATATATAATCACTGATACAGCAATTTTTTACACCCTCCCTAACGCCAAAAAAAAGGAATTTATTTCTGGTGGATTATGATAAAATGCGAAATGATAAAAGGTATTTTATAAGTAACTGATTCACATTTGCTTTACACGTAAAGAGCAAAAATTTTGATTAAAAATGTAAGCAACCGACAAAAAAGAAGTTTTCATGTAAATATTTCAGTCGCAACAGTCGCAAGGTTGGCCGTTGCTGTCTTCCTGCTGGCAGATTGCCCGCTCATCTAACGAAATTGAAACCTCTGCACTCCACAATCATCTTCTCGATGATTCATGCCATGTCGATAGTGTAATATTGTAAGATATATTTCTCAATAATTGATTTTTAAATAAAATACTAAAAACTGATATTTATTATAGTTTTTTTTATCTGGATTTGCAGTTTTCTATATTTTGCAATTAAATTTAAGTGACTTTTCATAAGAACCGCAACAAAAAGTCAAAGTTTTGTAAAAGTCTGTAAACGTACTTAAACTTATAATTTTGCATTCGTATTAATTTCTATAAAACATTTCAGTTCTTTTCAACACTTTTAGAAATTTACATACCCATCTACTCAAGAACGAGACAGACTGGCACTTCTGGTAATAGTTTTGAAACATTATTGTCTCTTGATTGTCTGCAAATCACCGGAGTTCTCAGTTCTTTCAACTCTTGCCTTAAATTAGTTAGAATTTGCATCCTCAATTACCATTACTATCGCAAAGAACTGTATTTAATTAGAGCCTCGTTATTTGCAATATGTTAATTAACCGATGGCAATAGAGTTTTATTAAAATAAATTTTTATTTCATAATTCTGTTAGATATTACATTTTTAAATTTCAATTTAATACGCAATTTTAAATAAAAGTTTATTATGCGTATATATTTCTTAGATTGATAATGCCCACTATAACGATTTCGGTAAAATTCCATTTATAAAGAAGGTTCTGTATTTTTAAATACTCGAAGAAACTGTTTCTTGTCAAAACTTTTATAAAGTTTTATTTGAACTGTGAAAGTAGAAAAGAGATTGAAGCTTCCTTATACAGAAATGCTGAAAGCAATTTCACTTTATTATCTTCAATTTTTATTGAATACTTTTTACCTAATTCTTAAAGTGCTTCTTCTTGGAAGTAGTTCGGTTGAAATATAGTGATTTCTCAAAATTCAGAATATTATTTGTTTTTCATTCGATTTATCTCAAAACCTCCAAATGTTAAGCATTCATCATATTGACGACAATGAATTAAATAAAAACATTTTTAAAAATGTACACAAAATTTGAATATAATTATAAAAGGGTTTTTATTTATTATCATTTTTTTTAATTTCAAGAACCAAGAATTAAATTCTTTTTAAACCGTAGGTCCCGGTCTAATATGAAAGATGGGCGTAGGGCTGAGAAGCTGCATTTTTTGTACTTTTATCATGACTCGTCGATCTAAGTTCTACGACCAATTCGGATACATTTTAGAATAAATCTCAAATAATTTTCAATAAAAATTATATTCCTTAATAGGCATAATGTTCTGCTTTTAAAATAAACAGCAGAGTGTCTTAACATTAAAAGCCTTAATATTATATTAAATTAAGCATTTTCTTACCATCTATTATATGTTTCCAATATACTGAATTTAAAAAGAATGAAACCAGAAATGCAGAAAAACGCATTTCCTTTTTAATTCTGAAGAGGACTTTTATAAAGCAGTAAGAAATCTTTCGACCATCATTCACCAAAAGCAATTGCTCTTAACAAATATCTTGCCAGGAATAGAGTAAAAAAACAACTATAATAACGTAATTAGAAGAAAGTACCGGCATTGTTTGCCACTAAGTGCACATTTTGAGTAGAAAATCAAATTTATTATTGAGTAAGAAATCCATTAAGTTCTCTGACTCTGAGCACAATGCGTTAATTAATGAGTTGAGATGTGCTCTTTTTTGCTTCGCGTAGAAACGGGTCCATTAAAAACTCTCATTGGGTGGTTGTATCATCTTTTATGCAGCGAGCAATTATTCAGTAATACATTTTGAGTATAACACACAGGTATGTGGTAAATGCTTTTGACATGAGTGAAAGAAGAATTCCTTTCATTTTTCGATTTTATGGAAAATTTTTTGGCTTGAAAGAAAACAAACTAGGAAGTTCAGTATGCCTGGGTAAATAGGGATATAAATCAGTTTGCTACAATTCACATTTTTTGTGTTCGTAAAATAAAATGACAGCGTTTATTATTTTTTTTTTTTCAATGAAGGTAGCTTGATAGCAGATAATCTGATGAATCTGCCAAGTAATCCTAAATAATTAAATGAGAAGATTTTTGAATTTCTACGATTTCATTTCTGTGTTATATGTTGTATGTGTGAGGAATGGATACAGAAAGAATTATGAAAGTAAAAATAATATCAACCTTCTTATTAACAATCGTAGGTCAATCGTATTGACGGAGATGATAGAATTCACTGGTGGTGCATTGTGGTCATTGCTTTCAGATCAGAGAAGACTCCCTGAAAATTGAAATAGTGTGTGTAATCATGTTCCATTAATAGTCGAATTGCATGTTAAGAATTATCTTGTTTTTCACAGCATATACCACTTAGACAAAAGGAAAATAACACCTTCCACTAATCATGAACTACCCATGCCATATTATATGAAATAATCTCCGATTTAAAAATAACAACAAAAAATATGTATCAAATTAAGAATAAAGGGCATTTTATGTAAAAAAAGAGGTAAAGAAGAATGTAAAAAAGAGTAGTATTAATGATATAATAATAAAAAGTTTAGTAGGAGAAATTTATAATTTTAAAAATATTTGTATTAACCAGAAGATTATATAACAAACTGTTTATATAATTACAGTTCTGCTACCAAGTTCCATGAAAATATATCTTAAAAATGATGTTTTGAATATATACGGGTTTTCAAAATCAAGAAAATTTCTATTTTTTCAATTATCTCTACAGTATCTAATAGATTTTAATGAAAGTACGTATAGATAAAAGTTGAATATTACTAAAAAATGACCAACATCACAATTGTTTTGCACACGCTTATTCGTGCAAAAGACACCTCAGCGCCAGAAATTCTAAACAAAGAATACAATATTGAACGGAATTAGTTAAAAATGACCAAAGCAATTGGATTTGGCCCCTGCCAGAAATTTCAGGGAGCCTTCATAGACCCTTACTTTAAGTCTGCAGATTTGGTTGGCCCACCAATCCAATGAATGCACTGATTTTCTAGGAATTCCTGGGCCAAATGATCACTAGCTGAACGTGAGTTTTCGTCCATCTGAACGTGTGTTTTCGTCCATGGTTACGTTTGATTTTTACTCACAGCCAACGTCGTTAAGAAATATGCAATAAATTCATAATTGTGTAGTTAATTTTCAATAATTATTTATGAAAGCAAATGTTGGATATGTCCTCCATATTTTTAGAAACGCAATCTAACATGTCTGACCATTTTCGGTGATTTTTCTTATACATCTAGTAACAGTGTACATCTTCTAAATTGTTTCCACCAAATGTTTTGAAGATTTTCTGTAAACCCTTTTTTAAGCAACCCATTAAAAAAATTGGATAAAAAATGAAAAGCTAATAAAGATTATATGATTTAAATTGATCAAAATATATGTCTGTCACTATCTTAAAACACTTGAAGAATGTTCTTTAAATTTAAATTTAAATTTAAGTTATATATATTTATGGAATGTTTCTTTATTAATTTTTTTCTTTTATAAGTTTTCATAATTGCTAGTGATGAATTTTTTCATATATTATTGAATTTTAATGCTCAATAAAACAATTTTTAATCATTGTTTAAAATTCTTCAAGTAAATTTACGAAATGCAGATTAATTACTATTATAAACATTTAACACGGAACGTCAAAAAGCGATTAGAGCTCACTTACTCTCGCGAAAAGGCCATAAATAAGCTAGAAGCTTCACGTCTCTTTTTGCATTTTATCGTCGGAAGATGCTAATCAATTTGGTAAGATCTCGCCCCACATCTAATGACTAGTTCACCCAATGCATTATCCCGTGCAAGGCGTCTATTTTCAGTGATTGATGACGCACTCTTGGTGCCCGATTACTACGCGAGGAAAAAAAAAAAAACTGCACAACTTTTAAGAACAGAACATAATTTTTTTCTTGGGTTCTTTCTTAATAAAGCAAGGAGATTTGGAAGAAAACCGAAGCATTTCTTAGGGAGTTTTTGCTTTTCATGTCATTAAGTTAAATTAACAGGTTTATCGATATACACTCAAGAACCAAAACATTTTGACCACCCCTACATTTTGCGATGAACTCGTCTGGATGACGTGGAAGGCACGTGATCAGATGGAAGTGGTATTTAACTGGTATTAAGTGGTGGTATTAATCCATGCCAAGGCGGGTTGGAGCTGTGTTGCGCGCCAAAGGTGGGCCAACTCGTTATTGACAGGTGGTCATAATGTTTTGGGTCTTGAGTGTATATATATATATATTTGTATTTTCTGCTATAGTTCGTCTACTGTTATATTTAAAAATCAAGAACTGTGGCTCTAAAAGAGATCAGATGTTGTGTCAAAGTTTTGATAAGTTAATTGCAGTTTTAAGGTCTTAAGAGCATTTTTGCCACGCCTTGCGTGTAGAAACGTTTGTTTTGGAACGAATTTTTTATTCAAGATCAAAAAGTATAATAGAACACACAGCATTTTAAAACAATTAATTACTTTTAAAATTTCTTTCAGAATAAAGAATTCTTTGAGAACTTCTTAAGAATATAAAAACTTCATTTAAACTAAAAATAAAAAATAAATTCAAATTCTTTTCTTCTTAATTTCGGATTTAAATTTTAAAAACATTGTTTAAGACTATTTTTATTGTTTTCACGTTAAACACTCATTAGGGAATAAATTACATATCAAATAATTTTATCTGTGGTTCGAATTTTGCGTTATTATTCTCATTTGCACAATAATGTTTTTACATGATTTAAGCAATTAACAAACTTTTGAAGCTTGTTTCAAACTTTATGCAATTATTTAAGAATAATGTTAATCTTTTAATCTTGATTGGTTTGATAAACTTTTTACCGCTTCACGGTCATTTTGTGCACCTTTAGCCTAATTAGACCGCAATTTAGTGTTTAACGTGGATTCTGGATCCATGCCACAGCCAGCATTCGAACCTGAAGCCTGTGGTACCAACGGCCATCAGGCTGCTTTTGATCTTGAAGATAACTGAAAATTGTGTGAGAATTTCGTTATGTGAGTATTCATTCACGTTGTGGCGTGTTAATGATCGAGATACGTTACAAATAATGTGTGCAAGAGCTCGTATCATTCAAATAGAATGATATTATTTAATTAGATTTTTACATGGACTGCAACATGATTCTCTGCAAACACACCATCCGAAACCAAAACCCAAAAAACGTGTGTTGCCAAATGCTCTGGCATAACTTTGACAAATCGTCAGAGAGAGCCTATGAAAGCTAATGCGAAGATCTAATGCTCCTTAGACCCTAATTTAAAATTCTTCCATACATTTTAAAATTTATAAGTTACATTTTATACAATCACGATAAACAAGTTTAAGACAAAATTCTAATTTTCTAACCCCATTTCCATTTTTTAATTTATTCATAGAATAAAAGGAAAGAAATTATATTTATTTTATTATCATAATCCTAGAATGATATTTCATTCAGATTTCATAGAAAATTTATTCAAATTTTGTAACAAATTCATAGGCACATTTTATAAAATCATTATTTCGTAATTATCAAAATATAAATAAGAAATATTTTCGTTGAAATTTCTTTTTGTTTACAAAACAGCTGATTTAAATGAAATAATAAAATTCAAAACTTTTTAAATAATATTCAACAATTTTTCTTTTTTTGATCAGTAAAATTTTAATATAAACAAATCTGTTAGTTCAATAGAGATAAAATAAAACTTGATTCATACTGTACAATTCAGTTTAATTATTTATAAATTATTCTGAGCAATGTTAACATTAATTTATTTGCTACAATAATTTATTGCTTTTTCTTCAAATTCCTATAGACGTACGGACACAATTAAAATTCAAAAGTAAATAAATTTGTTGCAAAAAGATTTATTTTGTATCCCTTACTATGCATTTGAAAAATGCACCTCATAAGAAATATTTATTTTTAAAAATTAGAAAATAGCATTATATCCAAATACATACTTTAAAAAGCAATGAATTTTTTTTATTGGTAAGACACACGCAAAGTTTTCTCATGTAAGATTTATACTATTTTTCCACACAGAAGGGCTAGAGAATTTTATTTTATTTTATTTTAACATATTTATTTATTATTATTATCTTTTTTAAAGGGTGAAAAGAAAAGGGTGTCCTATAAATTGTTTCGAAAATAGAGCTTTTATGAGCAATAAAATACTTTGTAATCGAGTAAAGCACTGCTGTAAAATTTAATACGAATGGTTCATGTTTTCACGTTAGGTTGAAATAACGAGCTTTTTGTACCATTCTTAACGAAAAACAGGAGGTTTTCTTTTTAGTAACAGCACTGAGTTTCATTTGTAACAGCACTTTGTAGTATTGGCTGTTCATCAGGTTAGGAATAATGCACATGGGCGGAATTATTTTTGGCAATTTATGGCTGATGCATGATAGTGGTGAAATAATGTTCCCGATGAAACTTATGTCAGTAATGCAGGAGATTTTTCCGAAAAGACAAAATATACGTTCACAACGAGCTACGTTTTTAATAAAATAAAAATATTTTTTGAAGAAAATGATGTTTACATTGTCATAGCAAATTAAATAAATTTTCCTGAGTCAATAAAGTTCGTTTTTATTAACGCACGATTTATTACACAATCACAAGTTATTTTAACTGAAATTGATATCAAGTATTTGAATGGAAATATATGAGATCATCAGGCATATTTAAATTCCAAAATATAGTTTATATATGGGTAAACAAAATAAATTACAGTTTGTATCAAATTTCCATCCTCTCAAACGAGGATATCATAGTCCCATTTATTTATAGGCTGTTGTAATAAATTTATATAAACTTCTTATTTATGTCATTCAATATAATTTTTTATTCAGTTCTTCCATTGAATAAAGTGGGTATTTAAATGCAAAATTGATGTAGGTTTACGAAAATAAAGCATATTTCATTTAATATTAATGTATCTTCTTGCATAATAAAAAACTGTATTGAATTACAAGTGTGATTTACGGCCATAAAAGAGAAAAATTTATTTTCAAATTATCTATAAAATAAATGGGTAATGTTTTGGGTAGAATGGGTCAGTGAGGTCCTGGACCTTATTTCAACGTTTCTTATTGTTTATTTTTTATATTTCCTTCATGTGCAATCCTTATCGGTTTATTTAAATTTCTTTCACGAGATTTTTTATAAAGTTCGTTACATGGATGTATCTGTAAAGCTACAACTAGGCTTTTTTTTCATGGAAACAACTGATAGCTGTGATTTAAATATGCTACAATAAAAAAAATTTCAATGGAGAATCATAAGCTTTCATTCTCATATCGAATTAATTAAATTTTCTCTAGGCAACAAAGTGTGTTTTTATTAATCTTACATTACTTAATAATAAAATTTAACCACTTTATGAATTTGTAAATATGTAATTGAAAAATTATATTCGTTTAAGATATTAAAAAGTGTGTGTTATAATAAAAGATGAATGGATGACAATGTTGCTTCATAATGTTTTTTTTCAAAAGAAACCCAATCGCCTGAAAGCTGGAGCAAAATGGTCATTTTATTTGTCATTTCAATATTAAATAGAATACCTTCAGCAGGAGAACTCGCATGAGTAAGCAAACTTAATGATCCTACATCATTGGTATTCCGCTTAGCACACATTGGATTGAGATCATTCGTTAACATGGATACAATTAAAAGTAAATTGTTTTCTAACGTTAGTAAACAAAAAGTAGTTAACATTTAACATACATAATTCGTTCTTACATATACTAGGTTATATCAATTATATCTATTAGTTTTCAGGCCATCCTACTGCAGCTTCTAGCAATTGTATGGAATAGCTAGATGGCTCGGAATCACACAGCAATACAGAGTCGAAAATGTTTTTTTACACGCAATACTGCACATAACAACAAGAATTAAAGAACACCATGTAAGTGAATGTCCAGTGATCTTATTAATCAATATACGTAAACAAATGTAACTTGGCCTACAATGACAAAGATCAACCACATATTAACGATGTGTCAGAATTTTTGTTCACTCACTGCATACCTCATATCTTAGGTAAACTGACATCCAGACATTCACGAAGATAGTGAGCGACTCGTCCATTGTACTACGGCAGCTCCATAAGACACATGCGTATCCAGTAGTTCTGTGTTCGTATAATAATCTAGCCTACTACCTTTGTCATAATGTAATCAAGGGTATCTGCGGGAACACTTGAAACTTTTGAAATGCTATCTACCACCCTTGGAAAACATTTCCGTTCCAATATTGCTATATGATTCCGTGTCCTCTAGATGCGCCCTATTCTTTCTAGAAGTTTGTAAACCTGGTACTGTGACACCCTTTATAAAAACTGTTACTAAATTATTTGAGTTGAGATAAAGTGTCATTTTATTTGAGATTCATCATTTATATATAGAATCTATGGATTCACAATACAGATGTCAATTTAGGTTAATTTACGTATGTACACTTGGTTATTCAATTTTAATTTTTGCATGCGTAAATATTAAAAATTCTTCTCACAAAGATAATGCACAAAGTGATTTTATAAGATTTGTAATTCTTTATCATATTTCTTCTGCAACACTTATTGTCAAAACCATAAATATTATTTAACAAACCAGATATTTAATTTTCGTGAATTGCTTTTCCAATTAATGTTTACCACTTTTATTTCAAGACATTTACAGACATTTATTACAATTTTCAAGACATGCTATATTATTGAAATAATTTAAAGATAATTTCTAAAATGGAGCATATACTATTTTGCTTCTATTATAATTTTTCGTGTACTTTATAATTCAAATAAACTGACCGTATAAAATTTTTAACATTTTAAGTAAAAATAACATAAAACGTTTCAATGTGTATTCTTGCATTAACGTGTCAGATTTATCTCAATACAAAATACGCCAGTGGAAAGAACGCTGTTATAAAGTAAAAAAATCTATACAATTCTAAGGAAAAAGACATCAGCACTCTGTGCATTTAATGGAAGTCAAGAGACGAATACATTGGGCGTCTTTTCCAATAACCTATTTTGGTCTAGACAGAGAGTTTGGATAAATAGTAAAAGAACGAATACAGGAAAGACAGTGAAATCTTCCTTCGTGAAAATGTAAAATGTGTCAGACTTTTAAAAATACATTTTTTTTCGCCTCCACAGATACATGTTTGGTCATAAGTTTAACTGTTTCAACTTAAACACTGAGAAATATCAGCAATAAATAACAAAATTATATTATGTTCTTAAAGAATAGTTTCTTTTATTATTTCAATAAAAGGCAAGATAAAATCTTGTATAATAGGCAAGCTTAAGTGAGGAAATATATAAAAGGTCAAGCACTGTTACACATCTGTCTTGCTATTAATACAATTTGATATTAAAAGCATATAAGTTATAAAGAGAGAAATTTCAAACTTATTTATTTTAGGTGATATCAGAATTCGATATTTATCCCAAGATGCTAAATTAAATAATCTAGCTAAATAAATGCTTCTAGAATTTCTTGTTTCAGTTAAAGGAGAGTATTTAGTTATATA
Source organism: Caerostris extrusa (assembly GCA_021605095.1). NCBI lineage: Eukaryota > Metazoa > Arthropoda > Arachnida > Araneae > Araneidae > Caerostris > Caerostris extrusa. The sequence goes on from BPLR01015259.1 coordinate 10,298, forward strand.
ATGAATGATTCAATAACAATGTAAATTATTGAATTCTGACAGTCATATTGATTGTCCACAAAATATATAATAATTAATTGTAATATATATTGATTGCAATACATAATAAAGAAAATTTAATCCAGAACATGTGCATAGAAAAGATTTTAAGAGAAATATTGCATGCTAATAAAAATTACTCATAAGCACCGAGAACAAACGTCACATTAAAGAACTTTATTTTTTAAAATCACTTTCATTTATCATTCATTAATTTAATAATCAGTAAATTTAATTTAATAATATAATTAAAATTTCATATAAACCTGATTTCTACTTCTAGTTGGGAATGAATTAATGCTAATTAGAGTTCATATTGAAAATTTTATACGAAATATATAACTCTTTTTATATAGTAGCTAAGAATATAACTCTTTATATAGTAGCTTTTATATAGTAGTTAAGATCTTTATATAGAAGATCTATAACTCTGAACACTTAAAAATAAGAAAATAAATAAATAAATAAGAAAGTAAAATCAACGGTTTACAGTTCAATATTTATGACTTTTACCTCAATTTGACATTTAAAATAACAAATTCAAATTCTTCTAATAATAAATATATGTAAATGGTTTTTATTTCCAATGCTATATTTACCAATAACACTTTTACAACAGTTGTTAATTAGTACAGTATTACAGTTTAATTGAAGATTGTATATGTACTTTTTAGCTATTGTTAATAACTGTTTATAATTAATTTTTTGCTTCATGAATATAAATGGCACCACGAGAGTTCATTATTATGAAACATGGAAATGTAAACTTACGCCTAAGGAATTTTAACTTCCTCGTCTCTGTGGGCGTGGTCTTTGTTTTAAAATTTTTTGTTTGTAAATATCGTGAGAATGTGTTTGGTTTTTGAATAAAAGAGTTGGTGTTTGTTGTTTACAGTCTGCTGGAGTATGTGGATTTTGAAGACTATAACTTTTAACAATTATTATTAACAGTTTAAATATAATTATATTCATATAGCAAGTTTGAAAGTTAGAAAATTATTTTTATTATTTAAATTAAAATTTTTATTTTATTAAAATTAATATTTTTTTATTCTCGTAATTATGCTTATTTATTCTAAAACTAGTATTAAAGAGTGTGATTTTCTGGAATTGTCTGTCAAATTACGTTAATTTGCACAAAACAATTGCCAATATCTCAAAAGAAAGTAGCAAATTATTATTCGTGATGTTTATTCCTGTAGCTTTTAATATTGAATTAGGAAAATCTTAAAAATAAAATATCTCTAGAATTTGTTTCATGGAATAAATGTTTTTATTTATAAAATATTACTTTTACCCTTTTCAAAATGTTTTTAATCCTCTGGGGAAAAACATTGATTGTGACCTTAAAATAAAATGTAGTTTTGATCACTGGAGATCAAACTCGTATTAATACAACACTAGTTGAACTAAATTTTGAACAAGAGAAACGATTTCTCTTGGGTCAGCGAACCATCGTGAAAATAACAAACTCATAAGTAACTAACAAAAATACTTTCTCTGAATTGTATTTCTATTTTTTTTTCTATTTTCTAAAAATAAATTATTTGTCATTTAAATGTTAACTTTTATCAAACTTCAAAAAACATTTGTGCATTTCTATGTTTATGCGCCTGAATTTTGAAATATAATTAATTGAACTATTATCTCCTATTGTAAATGAAGATGTTATTGAAATGTGACCACCACAAATTTTAACATATAACAATACAAAAAAATGTATGAGCCAGCTGTAAAATGTTTCTGTGGCAGCTGTAATATATATGTGTGTGTGTACACACACACACACACACACACACACACACACACACATATATATATATATATATATATATATATATTGCTGTATTGAAAAACATATTATGAAATCAGTAAAGGACGATACATAAAACAATATGATGCTTATTAAAGCATAATTTGAAAAGTTTTTAAAGGTTATGAAACAACAATAGTTCGAATAAAAATATACATCCTAATAAATTACATTGCATTACATTTCTTTTTCGCGATCATAAAATAAATAAACCAATTTCGTCTCTTTGTTCCTCTGAATTCTTTACATGGATAACCTATTTTTTATACGAAGATTTTATTTATTTTCTTTTTTAAAAAAATTATCTTAAAATAACGTTCATCTAAAAATAATAATCATCATGTTCGTTCAAATTGTCGTGTAACAAAACATTTATTTACGCTCACGTGGAGTCCTAAAATTATCAGATCATAAATCAAAATATCAGTTCGTATTTCCACAATGAATGAGAAAGAATTCTTTTCTTTCAACATTTTTCATTATGGCATTTTTTCTTTTTTCGGGATGCTACAACCATTTTTGTTTTGCTTTTTCCCACCCTTCAGATAGTGATCTTTTTTCAAGACTAGGAACGAAATTTTTCAATAAAAGAGCAGCTCAGTTGGAAGAAAAGCTTTTCTTTTTCCCTGCTTTTGCATATTATGATAAAAGATTGGCGAGTTTTAGCTTTAGGCCTAGTGGCAATATATCTCTACTTTTTTTATTCCCCCACTTATTTCTGACTCCCCCTCCCCCACATCACACTTTTATGCTTCTGCCGTATAAGAAGATTCTAGCGATTCGATAAAAAGTGTGAAAATATTTTTCGGATTATATATCTATACAACGGTGCCTCAAAAGATTTTTAAAATACCTTGCGGCAGCGGTTGGAATTATATTTCTGAACTTTGATATCTGGAAGATTTTCTTTCCTTTTTTTTTTTTTTTTTTAACCATCTGATAAGTCAGATTTTTTTTATCTTAAAAAATGCTTTTTATTCAATAAGAAAAGGTCTGGTAACGTTTATTTGAGTCCAGCGATCTGGGAATCATTCATGCAGATTGATATCAATCAAATTTTTATCGGATTATTATTTTTTTGACTATATGCCTTGTTTATTTGTCACCTTCAATTAGATACGATTAAAGGTTTGTGGTTATTTGAAAATCATATCCATTGAATTGAAAATTTTAAATCACTATGAGAATCTTACTTATATAAAGATCGATATGAGAATCTTATTTACATAATGATCGATGTGAGAATTTTTTTAAGCAACTTTGTACAGTTATCTTGTTTATTTATCATCTTTAATTATATACGTTAAAAAGTTGCGGTTAATTGAAAAGATTTTCTGTTACCATCACAATTTAAAAGCTTGTCTGTAAATTGTATTAAACTTTATAACTTTGCATTTCTAATAATCCCTATAGCAACTTTTTAACTTTTAAATTTCAATTGTTTCAACACTTTTAAAAATTTACTTAGTCATCTACTATTGGGCGAGACAGACTGTGGCACTTCTAGTACTACTTTTGAAAAATTATTGTCCATTAATTGTCTGAAAAGCACATATGCTTTCAACTCATGTCTTAAATAAGTTAGAATTAGCTTTGCGAACTAACATTACAATCTCAAAGAACTGTATTTAATTAGAGCCTCATTATTTATAATATGCTAATTAACTCATTGCAATAGAGTTTTATTAAAAGGAACTTTTATTTCATACTGCTGTTAAATATTTTTAATTATTTAACAGCAGTATGAAATAAAAGTTCTTATTAGTTCTTATTATTAATTTATTATAGATATTTTTATTTTTAAATTTTAATTTAATACTGAATTTTATATAAAAGTTTATTATACGTATATATCTTTAGGCTAATAAGGAACACTATAATGATTTCGGTAAAATTGCTTTCATAAGGAAGGTTTTCTATTTGTTTTAAATGCTTTATTTTAATAAACTCTTTCTTGTCAAAACTTTCATAAAGTTGTATTTGAATTGTGAAAATAGAAAAGCGATGGATGCTTACTTACAAAGAAATGCTTAAAGCGATTCCACTTTATTATCTTCAGTTTTTATTGAATACGTTTATTTATTTTTTTGAAATGTTTATTCTTAGAAGAAGTTTGATTGATATACAGTGACTTCAAAATTTGAAAATATTCTTTGTTTTTCATTCGATTTATCTCGAAACCTGCAAATGTTTAAACATTCTTCATACTGACGCGAAATAAATTTAGATGACAATGAATTAAATAAAAACATTTGTTTAAAAATGTACACAATATTTTAAAAATTATAAAAAGTTTTTTTCTATTTTTTAACATCAAAACCAAATTTGGACAAATATTGAAGTAAACAAAAATTGAGAATAGTTTTTTGTATCATAAAACTCATTATTTCTGGTAGATGTTTTTCTTGGAAAAAAAAATAGAAGTTTATTTTTAATTTTGACGTTTAAAATAATTTTTATAAGGACAATTTGAAGAGAATCTAGAATTGATGTGTTAAAATTTATTTGGGGTTTATCAAATCAAAGTAAATTGTCGATTGTAGTTGCTTCAATTATAATATGAAGGCATATTTATGTGCAGAAATAAGTGAAAATTTATAGAACAAATAATCACTATAGCTTGTACAAAAAAAAATTCAAAAACAATGATTATACAAAAACCAATATCGTAGAAATAGAAAAATCCTAAAAACAATAGGAAAGCAAAAAAATTAAAAAATAAGTCAGGTTAAAAAATGAAAAATGTGTTGCGAAACTCTGAGATAAATTGTATATTAAGAATTAACCTGGTTTGTATCCAACGAAGTGCATAAACAAAAAAGAAAAATAACACATTCCCATCGACTTCTCATGAAATATCACGTGAAAAAGTCTCCGATTTAAAAATAATGGATTTAAAATTAACAATTTTTTATGCCATATTAATATATCTGATATCATCTTTTTCTAATTTGCATACTTTTTTGTAAAAAAAAAGAGGTAAAAAAAATGAGGTATTACATGATAAAACGATAGTAAGTTTGTAAACGAAATTTATGAATTAAAAAAAAAATTGTATTAAGTAAAAGATTGCTTTCCACTCTTTTATATCAATGCAGTTCTGCCATCAAGTTCAATGAAACGTATATATTTTAACGTATATATTTTTATTTAAACGTATATATATTTTTAAAATGATAGTTTAAATATATACTAGTGTTCAAAATCAAGAAAATTTTGAGTTTTAATCAATTTTCAGCTGGAGTAGTGAATAGATTTTATGATATTAGGTACGGATAAATGTTGATATAGTAAAAAAAAGAGCCACACCACCAGAGCCACCAGAACAACAACATCAGCTGTAGTACATATGCAAGATTCCACGGAACCAGAAATTCTAATGCAAAGTTTACAATAACGGCACCATAATTTTTTGAGGATATGTCCCCTATTTCGGATGATCCTCCTTTATACCTACAAATTTTGGTTGGCCAATCACTCCAAAGAATATACTGATTTTCTGCACAACAAAACAATTTGTAATCATTGTCTCAAATTCTGCAAGAAGATTTACACAATGCATATTAATTTCTTTTAAAATATAAACGTTTACCACGAAACGTCAAAAAGCGATTAGAGCTCGATTATTTCTTCGCTGAAAGGCTTTAAATAAGCTCGATGTTTTACATCACATTTGCAATTTATCCTCAGAAGATGCTCAACAATTTGATATGATCCTGCCCCATCTCAAACGACTAGTTCATCTGGTGCATTATCCCGTGCAAGGTGTCTATTTTCAGTGATTAATTTCGTACTCTTGGTGCCCGATTACTAAGCGAGGAAGAAGAAAAAACTGTACAACTTTTAGAACAGAACATAATTTTTTTCGTTGCTGTTCCTGGGTTCTTTCTTAATAAAGCAAGATGGTTTGGAAGAAAAACGAAACATTTCTTAGGGCGCCTTTTGAATTTTCCTGCCATCGAGATTATATATATGTATATATATATATATATATATATATATATACACTGAAGTGACAAAACTCATGGGATAGCAATATGCAAATTTTCAGATGGCAGTAGCATCGCGTAGAACAGGTATAAATGCGCAGTGCTTTCGCAGAGCTTTCATTTCTGTTCAAGTTATTCACGTGAAGAGGTTTTGACGTGATGATGACCGCACGACGGGAATTAACAGACTTTGAACGCGGAATGTTAGTTGGAGCTAGACGCATGGGTCATGCCATTTCGGAAATCGTTAGGGAATTCAACATTCCCAGATCCACTGTGTCAAGAGTGCGCCGACAGTATGAAATTTCAGGCATAACATCCCACCATGGACAGCGCAGTGGTCGACCGCCTGCACTTAACGACCGAGATCGGCGACGTCTGCAAAGAGTCGTAAATTCTAACAGACAAGCAACACTGTGTCAAATAACCACAGAAATCAATGTGGGACGTACAAGGGACTTGTCTGTTAGAACTGTGCGGAGAAATTTGGCTTTCTTGGGCTATTCCAGCAGAAGACCGACTCGAGTGCCTTTACTGACAGAACGACATCGCTTTCAGTGACTCGTGGGCACGTGAGCATATCGGTTGGTTCCTAGATGAATGGAAAACCGTGGCCTGGCCCGATGAGTCACGATTTCAGTTGGTAAGAGCTGATGGAGGGGGTTCTTGTGTGGCGCAGACACCACAAAGCCATGGACCCAAACTGTCAGTAAGCCACTGTTCAAGCTGGTGGTGGCTCCGTAATGGTGTGGGCTGTTTTTTCATGGCATGGACTTGGTCCTCTGGTGCGACTGGACCGAACATTGACTGGAAATGCTTATGTTCAGCTACTTGAAAATCACTTGCAGCCATTCATGGACTTCATGTACCCAAACAACGATGGGATTTTTATGGATGACAATGCGCCATGTCACCGGGCCACAACTGTTCGCGATTGGTTTGAAGAACATTTTGGACAATTCCAACGAATGATCTGGCGACCTAGATCGCCCGACATGAATCCCATCGAACATTTATGGGACATCATCGAGAGGTCTGTTCGTGCCCAAAATCCTGCACAATCAACGCTTTCACAATTATGGACGTCTATCGAGACAGCATGGCTCAATATTCCTGCAGAAGACTTCCAACGACTTGTTGAGTCCATGCCACGTCGAGTTGCTGCACTTCGCCGGGCGAAAGGAGGGCCGACACGATAGTAAGAGGTATCCCATGACTTTTGTCACTTCAGTGTACATAATCTCGATGGCAGGAAAATTCAAAAAGGCACCCTAAGAAATGTTTATATATATATATATATATATATATATATATATATATATATATATATATATATATATATATATATATGTCTATATATATATATATATATATATATAGACATAGATATATAGATATGTATATATATATATATCATATATATATAGACTGTGGATGTAAATGAGATCAGTTGTTGTACTTAATAAAATTTTGACAAGTTAATTGCAGTTTTAAGATCTTCACAGAACTGCTGGTTGTTGCCTGATTTTGTTTTGCTGGTTTTTTCTGATACGTATAGAAAATTTTGTGGTGTGAAAAAATTTTTTTTTTTCAATATATCAGCATAATAGAACGCATAGCATTTTAAAATTGACAATTTATAAAAGTGTCTTTGAAGGATTTAAAAAATACTCATCTGCTTAAGTAAAAGCAATATTCAAATTTTTTCCATCAGAATTGGCGATTTAAATTTGTAAAATATAATTTAAACCTTTTTAATTATTTTAAGACTATTTTTTATTATTTTTTCAGTATAATTGATGTGAATAAATTAATTGAAATAATAAATAATAATCAAACTGCTGCAATTATTTTCATTTTTTGATAAACAAAAATTTTCAAATAAACAAACCTGTTAGTTCAATAAAGACAAAACAAAACTAAATTCATGTTGTAAAATTGAGTTTAAATATTTTAAAATTATTTTGAACAATTTTAACATTATTTTGTTTATTAGAATAATTTATTATTTTTTTTTCAAATTCCAATAGGCCTAAGCACACCATTAAAATCCAAAAGCGAATGAATTTGTTGTAAAAAAATCCATTTTCTATCCTTTTCACTTGTAAAACGCATCTCAAAGAAATATTTAATGAAAAAAAAAATTGTAATATAGCATTACATTCCAAGTAAAAACTTCAAAACTTACCTTTTATTCGACAAACCATACGTAAGGCATTCCTCGTGTAAAATTTATCGTATTTTTCCCTCGCACAAAGTAACTAGTTCATTTTTATTTTATTTTATTTTATTTTTTTTATTGAAGGGTGAAAAGAAAAGGGTGTCCTATAAATTGTTTCGAGAATAGAGATTTTGAGAGTCATAAAATTCTTCATAATCGAGTAAGGCAGAGCCGCAAAATTTAATACGAATGGTTCATGTTTTTACGTTAAGTTGAAATAACGAGATTTTGTACCACTCTATTGAAAAAAGAATGTTTTAGTCAAGGCCATTTGTAATATTGGCTGTTCATCAGATTAGGAATAATGCACACGGGCGGAACTACTTTTTGCAATTTATGGCTGAAATTTGATAGTTGTGAAATAATGCTCCTGATGAAACTAATCTCAGTAATGCAGAAGATGGTTTTCAAAAAGTCAGACCCTACTTTCATAACGGGGTGCATTTTTAATAGAATAAAAATATTTTCATAGGGGAATGATAAGCTTACATTGTCATAGCAAATAAAATAAATTTTATCGAGGCAATAAAGTTTATTTTTATTAAAGCACGATTTATTACGCAACAACAAGTTATTTTAACTGCAACCGATATCCTAAAAATGTAAATAAAATATGTGACATCCTCAAATATATTTAAATTCCGAAATATAATCTATTGATGGGTAAACAAAATAAATTACAGTTTGTTTCAAATTTCCATTACTCTCAAACGAGAGGATATCATAGTACCATTTATTGATAGGCTGTTTTAATAAATTTAAATGAATTTTATGTCATTCAATTTAATTTTTTATTCAGCTGAATAAAGTGCGTATTTAAATGCAAAAATTGAAAGGTTTACCAAAATAAAAGCAAATTTCATTTAATATTAATGAATCTTCTTGTATAATAAAAAAACTGTAATGAATTACAAGTGCGATTTATGGCCATAAAGAGAAATTTAATTTGCATTATCTTTCAGAGTATTTTACCCATAAAATAAATGGGCAATGTTTTGGGTAGAATGGTCAGTGAAGTCCTGGACCTATTTTAACGTTTCTTATAGTTTTTTTTAAATTTCCTTTTACTCGCTATCCTTATTGGTTTATTTAAATTTCTTTGCAAGTGATTTTTCATTAATTCGTTACATTGATGTATCTGCAACGCTGCAACTCCACCTTTTCAATGTATACAACTGATAACTGCGATTTAAATATGCTACAATAAAAACTTTTTCAATGGAGAATGATAAGCTTTCATTCTCATATCAGATTAAATGAATTTTAAATAATAAGGCAACAAAGTCTGTTTTTATTAATCTAACATTAATTAACAATAAAATCTAATCACTTTATGTATTTGCAAATATATAATTGAAAAAAAAAATTATATTCTTTTAGAATATTAAAAACTGTTATAATAAACGATGAATAGATGACAATGTTGTTTCACAATGTTTTGTAAAAAGAAATCAACTGCCTGAAAGTTGGGGCAAAAATTGTCGTTGTTTATGGTATTTCACTATTAAATAGAACAGCTTCAGCAAGAGAACTCACATGCGTGAGCATTTAATGATCCTACGTCATTGCTATTCCGCTTAGCACACATTGGATTGACACTTTTCGTTAACATGGATACAATAAAAAGTAAATTGTTTTTTAAAGCTAGTTAAAATTAGTAAACAAAATTAGTTAACATGTAACATAATAATTCGACCTTACATATACTAGGTTATATCAATTATATCTATCAGTTGTTCAGGCCATCCTACTACAGATTCTAGCAAGGGTTGTGAATAGCTAGATGGCTCGGAATCACACAGCAATTCAGAGTCGAAAATGCTTTTGTGACAGGATATACTGTACATAACAACAAAAATTAAAGAACACCATGTAAATGAATGTCCATAGAGCTTATTAATTAATATACGTAAACAAAGGTAACTTGGTCTACAATGACAAAGCTGAACCGTAAATTATGACCTGTCAGAATTTTTGTTCACTCCCTGCATGCCTCATATTTTAGGTGAACTGGCATCCAGACATTCACAAGATCTGCGCGACTCGTCCTTGCACTACAGCAGCTCCGTAAGTCACATGCATATCCAGTATTTCTGCGTTCGTATAATAAGTCATCCTGCTACCGCTGACAAAGTGTGTGGAATGAAGAGTATCTGCGAGCAACACTTGACACACCGGAAATGGCATCTACCACCCTTGGAAAACATTTCCGAACCAGGTTTGCTATATGATTCCGAGTCCTGTAGATGCACCCTTTTCTTCCTAGAAATGTGTATTGTGGCATCCTTTATAAAAACTGCTGCTAATATATTGGACTTAAGATAAAGTTACATTTTATTTCAGAATCATCATTTAAATAAAACATGTATTGATGCACAATACAAATGTTAATTTATGTTTATTTACATATGTACACCTGATTATTCAATTTTAATTTTGTATGCGTAAATATTAAAAATTCTTCTCACAAAGATAACTCAAAAAATTATTTTATAGGTAACATTTATAAATCTTTATCGTTTTTTTCTGAACACTTATTGTCAAAATAAATAGAAATGTTATTTAACATATCAAATATTTATTTTTCGTAAATTCTTTTCAAATAAATGTTTACCACTTTTATTTTGAGACATTTATACTGTATTTTTAAAATATTTCAGAGAGAATTTCTAAAATGGAGTATATACTAGTTTGTTTTCTGTTTTAATTCTTTTATATACTTTATAATTCAAATAAACTTACCGTATAACATTTTATGTAAAATAACATAAAACGTTTCAATGTGTATTTTTGCATTAACGTGTCAGATTTATCTCAATGTAAAATACGCCAGTGAAAAGAGCGCTGTTGTAAAAAACAAATCCATACAATTCTAAGGAAAAGACATCAGCACTCTCTGCATTTCATGGAAGTCAAGAGACGAATACGTTAGGCGTCTTTGCCAATAAAATGTTTGTGTCCTATTTTGGTCTAGACAGAGAGTTTGGATAAATAGTAAAAGAACGAATACAGGAAAGACAGCGAAATCTTATCTCGTGAAAATGTAAAATGTGTCAGACTTGTAAAAATAAATTTTTTCGCCTCCACAGATCCATTTTGGGTGAGTTTGGTCATAAGTTTAACTGTTTCAACTTAAACACAGAAAAATATCAACAATAAATAACAAAATTATATTCTGCTCTTAAAGTATGGATTATTTTATTATTTCCAATAAAAGGCAAGGTAAAATCTTGTATATTAGGCAAGTTGAAATATATCAGGAAAACCACAAAAGGTCAAATCACTGTTAGTCAATTGTTTTGCTACTAAGATAATTTTATTTTAAAAGCAAATCCATTATATAGAAAGTAATTTCAAATTTTATTATTTAATTTAGAGGATATCAGACGGCCATATTTTCATTAAGATTTCATATTACAAAAAACCAAAAACTTGATATATAACCGAAATAAAATCGTTTTTGTTTTCGTATTCAGTTCACTGACTCCAATTTATGTTAAATATTTTCAAATAATTTCAAATTGCACCACACTTTAAATATTGATTCAGAAATTATTATTCATTATTAAGCTATCAATTTATATTAACTATTAAGAAATTCTTTTTTATGTTCATGAAGCATTCATTTCTATGTTATTTATTACAGATCAATGATTTAAGCATAAGTATAATAATAATTAAGATTTAAGTATAATAAAAATAATTGTTTCAACTCATAAAAATTAAAAAAAAAAATTTTAAGGAAAAGGAGATAGCGGCAGAAATTTTTATATCGTAATTTAAATTATAATTTCCACTTCAATCTACATAACAATGTTTAATTTTGTAGTTCGTTATTCATATTTCAATAAATTGACATAACTATCAAAATATTCCAAAAGCTATTTATTTTAACAATAATAACAAATTTATATTCATTAGATTCCGACATGAAACATATTTTTGCTTGCAGTTCTCTTTTAATCTCGAGCTTATTTCTAAAATGTAATTAAATTTTTGTTAAAATTCTTTTTTTGTGTGCAAAATTGTTTTAATATACTTTATAGTTCTTATTTTAATATGTTTTTTTTCACGGTAGTTATGAGTACTTATATTTTAATGCGAATCTAATATTTAAAACTCTATAAAAGTATATTGATTAAATATCTATGCATGCGATGTAAATTGTTTAATTTTGTGATTGTGTATTGGACCTTCCTATTAATTTACAACATGAATAATGCTTTTGACATATAATGAAGCATAAGGAATTTTGAATGTTGCTTCTCATACACCACAATATACGATATAACACAAGGCATTCATAGTTGTAAATAATATCCAAATAAAAAACAAAAAGAGTTTACAAAACATATCAAATATGAAAACAATAATCATAAAATAATAGTACCACTACAGACAAAAAAACTAAAAATCAGGACTTGACAGACAAGAAATATTAACGCAATGGATAATTATTTTTATATCTATCATAATAAAATTCCTTTATTCTATGTAATGTCTATTGGAATATTGAGATAAATGTCACTTTTCTTTCTGATAAACGTTATAGTATTTAATATGTAATCATAAAATCAATGTAACATTTTCATATTCAACTGTGCATTACATTTTTAAATAAATGTAGCAATGAAAGCGGATTATATTTTTTCCAGAACAGGAATTAATCTGAAAAAAAACTTTTGAGCTACTAATTATAATCATTTATTCGGAAAATATCTCTTTGCCAAAGACTGGATTCAAAGTTATTTTAAATTTTTTTCCGTTACTTGTGCTAACTTTTTTTATACATGAATAATTACATTTTTATTTTCGTCTATGTTCCCATAAACTTAATCATAAGCTTTAATAAGAAATTGTAGAATAACCATTTTTTTTTTTTCTTTTTAAATTTAAAATCCATAATCATATTAGAAAAGCGGTTCTTTTCAAAAATTACAAGGTAATAGAATATTTGAAAAACTTTCACTTTTGATGTATTTGTATTCTTTAACTCTAGTACAAAAATTAGTGATGTTTTACGATAGATAGGAAAACCTAAGCATAATAGATTTGTCTACATCACTTTGAACATGATTTCAATGCATGCAGTATCATTATTAGGGGTCTTCTTCACTTCTTCTGAAATAGCTGTTTTAAACCTCATCAGAGTTAAAACTTGTTTGTTTCCTTTTTTTAAATATCCCCACAGAAATAATTATATGATTGAACATCAAACTGTTTGGCATCCACTGATTAACCATGCACATGCACTTTACTAATGTTACTTTCTCCTCATTGAGGAATTTCGAATTACTTTTAGCAATATGCAAAGGTGATTCTTCTGGTGAATGCGTGATGCAATCTTCTTAATTGGCGTAAAAGCCCCATGGTGAGTCAAGGCCATCTGCCTACTGGTTCCGAAACATGGGATGTTTTCTTTTTAGGGGATAGTGTTGTCAGTCCTACGCCCAACAGTCCAACTGAATGGGCCCTACGGCTAAAACATGGTTTCGAACCACTACTGCCATACATGGCATCGCCCAAACTGGAACCAGAGATCTGTGGCATCAAGCATCAGAGGGCATTACAAAAATACAATTAGCAAAAATATATATATATTATCAAAAACGCACCGATAAGGTTTCATTTTCTCTTTTTTAAGTAAAATAGTATGCGCTTTATCTTTTCATTTCATCTTCGATATTATTACAGATATAATAAAATACTGAATTTAATATACTACAAATCTTAGCATTAAAAATTAATTATCTGTAGTAAACACTCGAATTAAGCTCTTTTTTTAAAATACATGAATATGCTAATTTATATGCGTTTGCTATATTATTGTGTGCTTCCAAACCCTCAAAAATCCACTGCACATTTAGCAAAATCAATATAACTTTTATGTAAATACGCAAAATTGAATGCCGAAATTAATAACCTATTGTAAATAAAAAAAGAAAGCGCTTAAATCCCAGGAAAATATGCATCCACTCAATATTTAATGGCAAAAAGTTTTCCTAGTATTTGTTTAGTTTTAAAGGAAGGATTTAGAATCCAATTTTATTGGATGTTTCAAGCCATTAATTTAAAATCTTAACATAGCTCAGCAAAAATATCAATCTCTTTGGTTGCTGAATAGCAAATCCTTGGAAGCTCCCATCTTTAAAACTTGATAGAACGTTTCATATTATAGGGAGAACCATTTCAGCTGAGAGTTATCACATTTAAACTTTTCAAAGTCTTAAATCTAACAGAGAATTTATATAATAAGATTTCTAAATGAAAAGATCTGAACTCTGTCGAAGACGTTCCATCAATCTTAATTCCAATATTTGTAATTTTTCAAATGTATCGATTAAAAAACCTTAGAGACTGTTGAGTAACAAAATCTTTCCCAGATAGAAGCGAAATTTTCTGAAAAACAATGCTTTCGCTGATCTCTTCTTCGTCACGTGAACACTAAGCAATTTCTAGAAGTATGACCATTATTCAATGTTGGTATTTTGCTTTTATGTTGTGAAATTGCATTGGAAATTTAGTTAAGCTTTTAATCTATTTGTTTTTAAATATATTTAAGCTAATTATATTAAAATATTAATTACTTGAATGGAATCATGAAACGTGAATGTATAATGTAATTTAAAAAATATCTTATCAATTTTAAATATCACAAGCAATTAAAAGTAATATCATAAGTTATAGTTTTAGTGCATGACTAAAATATTCCGATTTACAAATTTGATTTTAAAATATACAACACGCAATAAGTCTCCAGTGCAGCTAAGAAATATAATTTTTTTTAGAAGTTCCACTTTATTTTCCAACACAGTACTATCCTTCAAATGATGCAATCAACAATCCACTAACTTTTCGATGCATTTTTTATAGAACGAAATGTCTTTGCTCTCAAATAGGCTTCAGTTTCGGCAATCACTTCTTCATTTGAGCCAAATTTCTTTCCCTGGGTCATATGTTTGATGTCTGCAAAACGCCAGTAGTCGCTGGGGATCAGATCTGGAGAGTACGGTGGGTGGGGAAGCGATTCAAAGCGTAATTCATTAAATTTTGTTTGTATTACGGATTTTATAGATATTAACGGCGTAACAATAGGGTGCAAGACGAGCAAATTGCCATGGGCCCCGAGATGAGCAGAGATGCTTTGAGTACTGGAAATGCCTAGCATTTATTATTACAAAATAAAGCACAATGTATTATTTCTGTTCTTAATAAATTTAGATTATTAAAGTGATAAATTTAAAAAAAATGTGTATCAAGATTTTGTACGTATTTATTTGTATGAAAAATATATCGCATCTAATATTAATAGTAATAGAAACAGTTATGCAAGGATAATCGCGATGCTGGGGATTTACCGATATTTTTTGTGAATAGGTACTTACAAAATAAAAGGTGGAATTCTCGCTAGCAAGTCAGAGACTTCCAAAAAGCGGGGAATTTCTTGTTTCGCGATTTCAACATGCGACACTATTATCTTACTTTTTGTTCCATCAGATCCAAGATCAATTGTAAAAGTTAATTAATTCTTTGTGGAAATTATAAGATCGTTAGTTTTATCGTAGTCAAGATGGTAGATTAACTATTACCATACTCGTTCTAAAATACGGATGCCAAAACCTTGCAAACTATTATATTATATTGACAACGACAGTATTTTGAGATTTAGGTCGCTTTGGAATGCTTTTACCGGCTACTGTCACTCAGCTGACGATCTTTTTGATGCAGGTGTATAGTAGTGGATCCTGGTTTCATTAATTGTCGCATGCCGAAGCAAAAATCTTTTATATATCGTTTGAACAACTCCAAACAGCGCTCTGAATCTTCAACACTTTATTGTTTTTGGTCTAGTGTAAGTGAACGCGATATCTACTTCGAAAGCAACTTATCCATGCTTAAATTTTAGCATGAAATTGTAAATACATTATCTTCACACTTCCTTGATATCTTTAAGGTGCCAACTCTGTCACGCAACTTCACTTTACGGTTTTCAAAATTATTTCGTAACCTTTTTTTTTTATATTTTCCGGAACAGCTACAGATTTTTATCGACCAAAACATTCAACATCATCGGTGTTTATAGCGTTTAAATTCAGCAGACCAGTCAAAAATAGTTGATTTCAATCGTGCAGGGTCTCTATAACGCTCGTCAAGTCCCTGTTTAGAATCGACAGTAATTTTCTCAATCAAAAAACAATGTTTAATTAACACATGGAATGGCTTTTTTATCCATTCTTTTTAAAATTACAAAACTGGGGTCACTAAAACCGCAGTAACCTGTAAACTAATTACCAAAATTTCATGCAATTTTGACATGTATTGTTTGAAGGATATAGAAACCAGAAATCATAGGGTTTGTCAACAGTGTTGCCATATATGTGTCAGACAGAAGACGTATTGATTGATGTGTTATACATATATATATATGTGTGTGTGTGTGTGTCTGTGTGTGTGTAAGTATTGGTTGAAAACATTTAAAAAGAAAGAATGATTTTCAATAATAAATGACGTGACATTTTAATTTTGCTGCTGTTTTATATTATTATGGATTTTCCAAGTTCATTGATATCCAAGAGTTTATCAATATTTTTATAACGTTTCGAATATTATATTGTGACAATGATTTCTTTAAAAGATAAAATTTAAATGAAATAGTTTCCTCAATTTCTGAAATAATAAATGTAGTTTTCAATAGGTTATTATTTTCAAAAGGCTTGGTTTTGCTGAGAAATAATTAAGAATCAACATTGAAGTAAAATGAAACAAAAAAAAATTATGGAAAGTTAAAAATCAGAAATTAATTAAACTCAGCAATTAAGAAACTAATTCATTTACCCTCGTTCTAAATTCTTAATGCTGAGGGAATTAAAAAAAAAAAAAAGGAATTTAACTCTGAATAAATTCACACGGAATATTTATAATTGCACGTAATGCTACAAAAGACATCAAAACTTCAGATGGTGACAAAATTGTATAGATCCAAGTGCACTTTTGAGACTAACATTAATTTTTTTTTAAAGTTCAGAAAAGGAAATTCTCTTTATCTCGAAAAATCCATTCAGTCCCTTAAGGAAACGATAAATGATTTAAGCCATAATGAATTCTAATTAAAAGCCAAATTTTTAATGAATCATTCCATTCACGGAGCTAAAGTGGCTTTTTAATTTAAGTTAACTATAACGAGATTTCTGTTCCCAGGAGAATTTGAAGAGCATTGTCGTATTTTCTTTTCAGAATTCCTGCAAGAAGATTATTTGAAAGAGAATTGCCTTCTTCTAATCGTTGAAAAATGCTTTCCATTTCACGGTTTCAGCAAAAAAGACCCGTGTGGGGAAGAGGCGATTTTTTTTTTCTCCCTCCTCGTTTAGTGATTTTCTGAGATCAATTAGTTCTATTTTGGATAAAACTTTTCATTGTAAAAAGGTGTAAAAACTTGAGTGGCTTAAAACAGAAATATGTTGCTGTAGACCGATGAACCGACCGATGATATGTTTTTTTTATTTTATTTTATTTTTATATTTGTTATTTTTTGCTGTTTTTAATTAAGTAATTAAAATTTTAAAATTCTAAATTCTATTTTGCTTTTTTAAATGAGAAAAATTTTAGTTTACTTTCACTAATTTGATGGAACTGTAAATAGTTCAAGTGAAAAGTATTTGTTTTGCGGATTTTATATAGTTATCAGGGGCGTAACAATAGAGTGACAAGATGGGCAAATTGACACTGGCCCCACACGGCAGTGATTCTATGAGTACAGGAAGGCCTGATATTTATTATCACAAAATAAAGTAAAATTTATTAATTCTGTATTTAATAAATTTAAGTTACTGAAAAAAAAATTTACGTATATCAAATTTTTGAAAAAAATGTATTCATCTGGTAGTAACAGTAATAGTAATAGAAACAGTTTCGCAATGGGTAATCCCGTTACTAGGGCCTTCCCTGACTATTGGTTGGTGAATAGGTACTTATAAAATAAAAAGTTGGAATTCTCGCTGGTAAATCAGAGACTTCAGAGACTGGAAATTTCTTGTTTTGCAAGTCATCATGCAATGCTATTAGTTTTATTTTTGCTTCATCCTTTACAAGATCTCCCATTTTAATTTTCGTGAAACGCAAATGATCGGTAGTTTTCTCCTAAAGTTCACCATATTGGTCTTATAAACAAATATCATGTGGGTTCCATCAATACGGATGTTTGCCCTTTTCCCTCCATCCTTGTATATTGACAATGTATGTATGTTTTGAGCTTTGGACAGCTTTGGACTGCTTTTAAATCAGAAATGTTCTTCATATGAAAAATCTTTTTACAGATTCTGGTGTTTAGAAACCTCACGTTTCATTTTACTACCATATGGCCAATTATGAAATCAATTTTATCTCGCTATAACAACTACCAGTTAGTTGCTAAATTTCAACAACTGAATTTTAAGCACTATAATAATTTTTCCTTTTTTTCTATAAATTCATTAATTTTCTATAAATTCAGCTAATGATTAAAAAAGAGTAATATAATTTTTAATAATTAATAGTTTTAATACTAATTAAAACATTTAATTTTAAAAATATCTTTACAAGATTAAAACAGCAATTTCAGCAGTAATATTTCATTTTTACGAATAGTTTTTTAATATATCAATTATAACAACAATAAATCTTTTTTTCGAACAATTAATTTTAGTAACTATCTATTCGTATACTATCTAGATGACTTTAAATAATACAACAGAACAATTATAAAATATCTAATCTTCCCTTTTCTTAAGGTTCTTTGAGGCCTTTAATCTCCAGTTTCCTTTACCCAGCAGGTCTTGAAATTCACTCAGCACGGAATGACACAAAACAGTTTCTGCAGAGGGTGACTTCGAAACAAGCCCCTTCGGTAATTTCATTCATCTTCGCCATTGTTTCCGCAATTTTCTGGACAAGTATTATCAGCGGAACATTAGCATCCGTTACAACTTCAAGGCACCATTATGTTTGGCTGCACTTAACCATTGTCTGTGCACTATTGCTGGAGTCTGGATAAGTCAACTTCACCGGATAATTGTAAGAACAATATCTATTTAAAAGTGAGAGTGCTTAAAGATTGAAACGAAGAAATATTTCATCTTGTTGTTATAATACAGGTGTAATCTTTGGTAAACAATTTGTAAAGACAAAAATGTTATAAAATTTGTCACATTTTTAGCATTCTTATGCTATATAATTAACGTAAACATATTTTTCCACAAAACGAAACCTTCTTTAATTTCTGATAAAGTACGTACATTGAAAATATTAAGTAGTGTGCATTAGATTAAATTCTTTTTCAAGTTTGACATGTAAGATATATTTTAAAAAATCCGTCGAAGGATATTACTATCCAGATATCATATGGGTTTGCAACAATGTTGCTATATTTGACATTAAAGGCAGAAAATTTATGGAGTGTTTATATATATATAAGTCTCAGTTGATATTATTTAAAAAGAGAGCTTGATTTTTATAAATAAATGATTGAAATTTTAATTTTGTTGCTGTGTTTTATTAGTATGGAATTTTACTCTGATAGATATCCATTCAATATTTTATAATGTTACGAGTATTATGTTGTGACAATAGTTTCATTAAGAGATCAAAAATTTAAATCAAAAAGTTTCTTAAATTTCAGAAATTGAATGCAGTTTTTCAATAGGTTATTATTTGAGAAACGTTTAATTTTTTAAGAAATTACAGAAAAAAACACGACTCTTTTATCTCGAAAAATCCATTCAGTCCCTTTAGGAAACGATAAATGATTTAAACCATAATGAATTGTAATTAAAAGTCAAATTTTTAATTAATAATTCCATTCATGGACTAAAGTAGCTTTTTAATTTAATTTAACTGTAACCGGGATTTCTGTTCCCCGGGAGAATTTGAAGAGTGTTGTCGTATTTTCTTTTCAGAATTCCTGCAAGAGAGATTATTTGAAAGAGAATTGCCTTCTTCTAATCGTTGAAAATGCTTTCCATTTCACGGCTTTTACAAAAAGACCCGTCTGGGGAACGGACACGCTGTTTTTTTTACACCTTCTCATTTAATGATTTTCTGAGATCAATTAGTTCTATTTTGGATAAAAGTTTTCATTGTACAGAGGTGTAAAAACTTCTTGAGTGGCTTAAACAGAAGTATGTTGCTGTAGACCGATGAAACGTTCAAGAGAAAAGTCCAAATAATTTTTTTAATTTTATTTTATTTATTTTTTTTCTGCGTTCTTTCCAAATTAAAGTAATTATGTTCATTTTAATTAACTGGTAGTTTTTAACTAATTTCTCTGATTTTGCTGTTTTAATTCTGAGAAAATTTTAATTCCGGTATTTTAGCTTGCGTTTGCTAATTTGTTGGAACTGTAAAAAATTATTTGTTAATTTGATGGAAAGTGAAAAGTATTTGACTTACAGATTTTATATGGTTATCAGTGGCGTAACAATAAGGTGACAAGCGGGAAGATTGCCATGTGTTAGTCTGAGTTCAGGAAAGGTCTGACATTTATTGTAACAAAATACAAGTGTTATATTATTATATGGGTTTATTATATGTGAAATCATATGGATTTTCAACAGTGTTGCCATATGTGTGAGACTTATTCAGGCATGTGTGACTTATTGAGTGATGTATATATATTATTATATATATATATATATATATATATATATTATGTATATATATTTATATGAAAATATTTATCGGTATAAAAAAGAGAATAATTTTCAGCAATAAATGACATGACATTTTAAATTTGTTGCTGTGTTATATTATTATGGATTTTCGTGCTCATAGATATCCAAGTGTTTATCAATATTCTATAGCATTTCGAGTGATATATTATGACTATTTCCGTAATATATAAAATTTAAATAAAAGGTTTCTTCTTCCTTAAATTAGTCTTCAATTTCTGAAAAACTAATTCGGTTTTCAATAGGTTTTTAATTTCGAAAACGCTTGGTTTGTTATGAAATAATTAAGAATCAACATTGAAGAAAAAAGGTAACAAAAAAAAAAAAAATTATGACAGTTAAAAATCCTGAAATTAATTAAACTCAGCAATTAAGAAACTAATTCATTTACTTCCGTTCTAAATTTAATGTTGAGGGAATTAAAAAATCGAATTTAATTTTGAATACATTCACACGGAATATTTATAATTGCACTTAATGCTACAAAAGACATCAAAAACTTCAGATGGGGACAGAATTGTATAGTTCCAAGCGCACTTTTGAGACTAACATTATTTTTTTTGAAAAAGTTCAGAATAGGAAATTCTCTTTTATCACGAAAAACTCCATTCAGTCCCTTAAGAAAGCAATAAATGGTTTAAGCCATATGAATTCTAATTAAAAGTCAAAATTTTAATTAATCTTTCCATTCACGGGTTAAAGTGGCTTTTTAATTTGAGTTAACTATAACCGAGATTTCTATTCCCCGAGAATTTGAAGAGTGTTGTCGTATTATTTTATTTCCAGAATTCCTTTAAGAGAAATTATTTGAAAGAGAATTGCCTTCTTCTAATCGGTGAAAAATTCTTTCTATTTGCACGGTTTCAGCAAAAAGACCCGTCTGGGCAGCGGACACGCATTTTTTTCTCACCCTTGTTTAATGATTTTCTGAGATCAATTAGTTCTATTTTGGATAAAACTTTTCATTGTAAAAAGGTGTAAAAGCTTGAGTGGTTTAAAACAGAAGTACGTTGCTGTAGACCGATGAAACGTTAAAGAGAAAAGTCAAAATTTTTTTCTTTTTAAATTTTATTTATTTTTTATGTTCTTTCAAATTTAAAGTAATTAAGTACATTTCATTAACTGGTCGTTTTTAACTAAATTCTCTGATTTTGCTATTTTAATTAAGAGAAAAATTTTAATTCTTTTTTTTATTTTGTAGTTTACTTTGCTAATTTGATGGAACTGTAAATAGTTCAAGTGAAAAGTATCTGTTTTATACATTTCATATTTTACGGATTTTTTTATTCAGTGATGTGGGGTAATGATAGGATGGCAAGATCGGCCCCGGCACGTGCAGAAAGGTTATGAGTACAGGAAAGGCCTGGCGTTTATTATTACAAATTAAAGTAAAATTTATTAATTTTGTATTTAATAAATTTAAATTACTAAAATGATTAATTAAAAGAAATAAACATCCAGTTTGTGAACATATTCATTTTTATGAAAATTTATCACATCTGGTAATAATAGTCATAGAAACAGTTAAGCAGGGGTTATCCCGATTAGGTCGTCCCGATTTCATGAATAAGTTTTGAACGTCAAATCAGAGACGTGAATTTTGAAGCAGTTGTTAAATAATTTTTCCTTTTTTTTAAAATAAATTCAGTAAATTTTCTATAAATTCACTAAATGATTAAAACTAAAGTAATATTAAAACTATTAATTATCGAAAATAATAATTTCACATATACAAAAGCAATTTTTGCTGCAATATTTAATTTTTAGTAATAGTTTTTTTTTTATTATAACAATTTTAACAACAATACATCTTTTTTTTAATTAATTTTGGTAATAACCTATTCTTATACTATCTATAAAGCCTTAAATAATAACAATCTTAGAACAATTATAAAAGTATCAAATAAAGTCATAAAATAAAAATGTATCTTCTCTTTTCTTAAGGGTATTTAATCTCCAGTTTCCTTCACCAAGCGGGCCCTGGTATTTACCAGCACGGACTGCAACAAAGCAGTTTCTGCAGAGGTGACTTCCGAAACGAGTCACTTCGGTAATTTCATTCATCTTCGCCATTGTTTTCCGCAATTTTCTGACAAGTATTATCAGCAGAACATTAGCATCCCCTGCAACCTTAAGGTACACATTATATTCGGCTGCACTCAACAATTATCTGTGCACTGTTGCTGTAGTTTGGATAAGTCAACTTTACCGGATAATTGTAAGAACAATATTATTTATTTAAAGAGACATAGTGCTTAACGATTGAAACAAAGACAAATTAATGAAATATTTGCATTTTTGTTAAAATACAGATCTAATTTTTTGATAGACAATATTTTTAAAGTAAAAAAAAAAAGTTATAAATGTGTCACATTTTTAGCATCCTCATGCTATATAATTAAGGTGATCATTTATTTTTTCCAGGAAACGAAACTTTCACTAATTTTAAATGATAGTATTTGCATTTAAAAATTCAGATTTCTTATTGTTTCGAGTTATTAATGAAAATTTGAAAGAACACAAAAATAAATAATTTATGTAATATTATATTTTTCTGCAGAATATATTTGCTTAAGTAATGTATTTTGATTTAAAAATGAGTGACTATGATTTGGCCACATATACTTGTGTGTATATGTGGCCATATAGTACTACCGCTATATATGAGTGACTAGCGAGTTCCGGTGGTGCTATGGATGCTTATAGTGGTTCGGAATCCGCTTTTAAACTGTAAGTCCCAGTCTAATATGGCTGTAGATCATTAGCGTTAAACAACACTCTCCCTACTGGTGCACCATCACAACAAAAGCAGTCGCCCCCTTCCCCTTCTCCTTTTCATGAGACCACACGAGTTCTTGAACTTCGTCCAGATGTTACTGTCTACCAAGTAGGAAAAGAAACAATGTGCTGATTTCATATAAAATAAGAATTATTTGCATGATTTATTAAAAAAAAAAATTTTTGCCACTCAAAACTACTTTTAAGAACTGAGTTCTCACTTTATTCCTATAAAAGAAGACACTGACAGACGAAAAATAGTTTCATTAATCACACGACAGTTCACATGCATCAAATTACTGTACGAAAGTTTTCGAATAATTTCACTCAACGACTTTCAAACATCGAGTCACATCTTGCAGCGTAATGTAGGTAAAAAAATGAATCTGCATGGAATATTTGTTACAATTAAAAAACTCCTCTTAGAATCAATATGTCCATCTTGAATTTGTTGCCATGAGAACTTGTCTATGCCATCAAATACATGAGCTGCCCTTTTGGAAGCGTTTGTAAGCATTATTTTAATTTTTTTTTTGTGAAGGGAGGTTTTTTAGCAACAGAGCCAATTTCTGAGAGAACAAGAAAAATGTCATGGAAACTAATGGAATAGATTTTTTTCAAAATATTCCTGGCAATTTTTTCTTTATTTTTTTCCACTTCCTGATTCATCTACGGCTTTAAAGATTGCTGATGGATGAATGGAAGTTTTAACAGCGGTCTTAAAAGAATTCCCAAACAGAGTGCCTGAATAGAATTATCTCCCGGCTTGACGTTATGCAAAGACAATTTCTTTTTATTACAAGTTGCTTTTGTTTTGAATAAATAGAAATAAAGTTTTCTTTTTAAACCCCTTCCGATTTTTGCATTTATTTTTCTAATAGCCTTTTTAATTGCTTTTTTCTTATTTAAAGCTGTGGGTTCCACCAAATAAGAGGTTTATTGTTAGTTTTGATTCTATATGCTTTAGAACATGCTTGAACAATGTCTTTCTGAAGAATGTGAGTAGTTTCTCTAATTGACATCCATTACAAACATTATTCAACCTGTAAATTAGTTTAGAAATGCAAAGTGAAAAGGTTTTAAATAATTTTTATATCTCGAGAATACAAAAATTAATCTTTTAAATGTAGCCCTTTGTAGTAATAAATGTAGTACTAGTCCTTTCAGAATAAATGATTGTTCTTATGCGTTTGTGATCATTGAGAGTTTTTCCCTCCAGATCTTCCCAATCATATCTTTCTTAAGAGACCAGATTTTCCAATCTTATCCGGCTTGAGAGATCAGTTTAATATTTGCCGATCTCTTATTACTGAGGTTCACCAAAGTAAACCCCGGATTCTTTATTATTTAATAAATAAACATTATTTGTGGTAAAAAAATTCCTCTACTAAAATTACTCTTCCTATTTGTGTTAACATCAAATAGTGCTGTGTGCATCGAAGTCTGTTCCAATAAATATTTTCTCATTTTTGATTCAAAAATGGCATTATTAATTTCATTTAATGTCATGTGTAGAAAAAGTAAGAGGAACAGTATCCGGAAATAATAGTAAGCAGTTGATTGTTATCAGAAATATTTATTGCCCTTACACGTTATTTTTATAAACCCTTATATTTATTGTCCTTACTCGTCAGAAGTATGTGTTGACCTTATGTTTTGGTGTATTATAAATTATAATTTGGAAGAATCTTTAAATTAGACTTTAGTGATTAACCTTGATTTTGAGTATTGATTCGCTGATACTTCCTTTTTTGAGTGGTCAAAAATCTACTTTTCTACTTTTTTTTACTATTGATTTTTTATTTTAAACTTATTTATTTTTCAATTTTTTTTACTGATTTATTTTTTTTATTTTTTATGCTTTAATTTTTTGCTATTTTTTTTTTTTTTTTTTTTTTACTTTTTTTTTACTTTTTACAATTATTAAGTTTACTTACATACATGATCTTCTCATTTGAGCCAATCTAGACTGCAGCAATCTTTATTATATTGAATATTTTTCATATAACTTTGAATAATTTTAATGAATTTTACTGAAATATCCAAGTACTTTGAATTTAATTTATAATGCTTTAATCTTTTTTATGAATTGTATGATGATTTTAAAAATTTGTGCTTCTTAATTCACTAAATGAATGTAAAATTTTATATTAACTTTTAGCAGTACAATTATTAACCTTAAATCAATTTCGATGAGTGTTATTAAAGAAATCCGCTTTTACCACTCATTATGGAAAAACGTTCAGATTTACCGAGACTTCATTAGTTGAACAGCTAATTTTGATTAAAATTTATTAATAAGGATTAAATATAATGTTTCAGGTTAATTAAATAAATTAGAAAGGAATAATTTATTTCCTGAAATTTCCAAGACCTGATTTCATATTACCCTCATGTTCCTTTCTATATCTTGGTATTTAGCACTAGTTAATCACAATGTTAATGCTTATTTTATTTGAAGTATGTACTTTATGAAATTATTAAGTCGGAAAATATGTATTAATTAAAATATATATGTATATATATATATATATGAAGAACTTAATTAATGGAATGATTACTAACATTTTGTCTGGAAATTCCGAAACGTTATTCAGTATTTATTTTTCTACACCCATTTATTTTTCTTTCTGTATCTTGGTACTTATCGCTAGTTTAAATAAAATATTAATGCTTATTTTGAAACTTTCAAATATGTGCTAATTAATCTATATATATATTGTAATTTTTCACATGAATTTATATCTTTAAATTTAACTAGCGTATAGTAATAAATACATATTTGGAATACTAAATTTAACTGATATAAATAAAATATTTAATTTAAATTTCATTTATGTTAAATAATATTTACGATAAATTAGTCTACAAGGTTTTTAAAATTCTGGTTTTCACAATTCATTAAATAATTGTAGAATTTTGATATGAAAAGAATATTAGAACTTTAGCAATACAATTTAATAGAATTTTTAACAATATAATTTTTGAAAGGCTGTTATTTATTCTGATATGATGGGATCACTTTGATCCAAGATTATGGAATTATCTGTGGGATTACCCAGACTTCAGTAAAAGTTCCTTAACTCCTCTCTGGTCTTAAATGGCGCCATGAACTTTCCACCTCATCAAAGTCAGTTGATTTATGGAACACGCAAAATCGCATAATAACAAACCAGATACCATCCGGGATTGCTTCCAAAGTTCTCTTCGAACAGAGCATGGAATGATAGAGATTCTCCATTGTCCACCAATTCGCTGTTAATGCTAGTCACAGCCATTGTCTCTCGATGATAGATCGGCATTGGGTGCAAACGATAATAGAGATTCATTCGGAAGAGGAGAAATCCGTGGACAACTCAACTCTCCTTAGAGTGCCCTTTTGTGGTTAAAAAACAAAGGTTGCGGTAGAATGGGATTCGTTGTCATTAGGTAAACCTGGGCAGTGATGAATGATGGCGATAACATGGCTCATCTGAAGTTTTCCGATTTTCGAGGAGTTTCGTATGCAAATTGAATTACAGAAATCTTGAAAATTTGAATTAGCTACTAATGAATTATTAGCAAATAAGCTTATTAAGCTCAGGGATTTTCTTTTAATAAAGAGCCTTAGTGAATAATACTAAACCTCCAAGATATGAGATGTTGAGCTAATCTGTAAATTATTTTAACTTACTTATTAACATTATGATCATATTTTAAAAAGTATATTTTAATCACCATTAATTAGATTGTGTTCTTTTTTGTGTCAAGAACTATATCTTTGTATGTCTTGTCATATCTTTGATCATAAACGAATACCAGAAACACTTTAATTTTAATTTAAAAAAATCTAGCTTTCTAATTTACATGGATGTTTTACTTTAAAGTAAAATTTATTTATTGGTTTTTTTATATTTATAAATAATACTAAAATTTTTAGATTACCAGTCAATTAATTTAAAGTGGCTTCTAAAATTTTTCGTGCGCTTACGAATTCCTATGAAATACTGTTATATCCCTTAAGAAAAATTATTATTTCAGACTGATAATTTTTTTAACGTTTGCTTAACAAAAACTATGTTACATTTTTTTAAGAATATAGTAAATTAAAAAAATGTAATAGAAAATTAAGAAAAAAATTAACTTACACTCTGAAAAATTATCTGTATAATAGCAAAAAATTGTAGCATTTCATTTAATTGAAGCTTATTAAGATAACCCGAAGTCACCACTGTAGCTTATTTCTGGACATTTCTAACAATAAACTAGTTTTTGCATTATATTTAAAGCTTTTAAATACAATTTTATTACATTTTTATTAGAACTAATCTGACCTTTTTTTTTATTTAAATAAAAAGAGATTATCAAGCCTTTCGAAAGAAGTATTTATTCTTTTATATTTTTTAAAAGAGAATTATTTTCGATTTCCAAGAAACGCTTACAAATCAAAAATATTTGTCTTTTTACATTACTCACCGTACCAGCAAATCGAATTGGGCATTTTCTGTTTTTAAGTGCACTTCAAGTTGTAAGGAAGTAATCACGTTTTCTCTTGCGATTACACTTTTGTCTTCAGATGACTCCTAAGGAATGCAATAAAAGGGAAGTGAAAAAAAAAAAAGCATACGCCAAACGATTTCAAAAGACCCGATTCCTTTAAAGACAGCAACTTCTACTTCCACTACCGAATTTCATTCTCTGCCGGAATGTTGTATGTCACATAAAAACAAAAGTTCGTCTGAAGCGAACCAAAGGAACAAAAAGGAACTAGACGGAACAAAAAACAAATGTATTTTTATCTGAAAAAAAGTTACACTCATATACATACCCATATATATATAAAGAGGACGTTAGAGCGTGTTAAAAATATAGAAAGTAACGTGGAGATTTATTTTGAAGTGGTTTCAATACGAATAGATTACTTCCTTAAGGTTGAAAGCTTCAAACTGTGTGTTCGTTTCAGGCGATGTGTTTGCTCAATTGAGCATAGAATGTAAAATCCAATAATATATTCTTTCGCACGCAAATATGCTGCGAAGCACTTTTTGTTTGGTTTTTTTGTTTTCTCGCTTTGTAAATCATCTTACTTTCATTTTAAATGTCAACAGCTAGGGGATAAGGTGCATTTTATTATTTTACGAAGAGCTTTTCTCAATGCTATTTTCTTCCTGTTTGCAAATATATATCTAAATTTAATTCAACCTTTTCTGTTCTCAATAAGGAAGACGACGATAATTTTTTTTCTCCCGTTAGCTTGTGCTGTAAAGGAATTGATTGTTCATTTCTTATGTACTGCTGAATTAGTTTTTAAATGATTTTTTGGGGGCAAGGAGCTAGCTGTCTTCAAAATTAGTTTAAACTCTGTGACTGAGAAAAATCTTATCAATAGTTAAACTCTGTTGAAATTTCCTTTTCGACCATTAATTATTTTAGAAATGTCTATTGTTTTTTAACTGTTTGATAGAGTTGTAAAAAAAAATAGTAAAATTAAATTTTTATTTAATATAATTGAAAAAGGTTACATTTTAATTAATCAAATATATGTGTTATGCTTAAAAATGGCATACATTTTATCTTGTATGTTAAACAGTTATAAAAATATCATAATAAAAAGTTTGTACAATTTTAATTCATCATAATATTTTAGTATTTCTAAATATGCGTATATGTATTTCTAAATACTTTTAGTATTTCTGAATTAATATATCTAATATTTCTGTATTAGTTATTTCATGCCATTTTAATGCCAAGATAAAAGTTTATTATTAAAATATTACCTTTTACTGGTACAAAAAAGAGATTAACATAAATAAATGACTTTGAATTCCTCTTTAACTAAAAACCATTTTTGTATATTTTCTTATTCTTATAATAGAAGTATGAAAGGTAATTCAAATTTAGTCCATCGTGTAGTTGTATGATTTCCATCAAGCTATTAATTTTGACAAATAACAAGTATGCGTTTGTATAAATAAAATATAAACAAATGTCCATTAAATCTAATATTTATTACTAGCTGAATTACTCGGTATTTATTAGCCTCATCTAAATATAAGATGTCCACATTTTACACTAGACCAAAATCTGTATTCTTGTTAAATTCCGTCCTCATAGGCCAAGAAATAAAATTTTGTATAGAAGACATAAAGGAGCGGTCTATCTAGCTCACTACGCAGATCTTAAACAACATCACTATCTATCTGTTCTTAGCATATAAGAAAGTAATTTTTTAACGTTAGTTTACGAAAATCTAAATATTAAACGACGAACCAAGTTATTTACTTATTAGTTTTTTTTTTCAAAAGTTTTCGTATACTTACGAATTCCAATGAAATACTGTTATATTCATTAATAAATATTATTTCAGAATGAAATTTTTTTTAACCTTTTCTTAATAAAATTGTTTTAAATTTTTAAGAATACAGCAATTTTAAAAAAATCGAAAATTAAGAAAAAAATTACACTTAGAAAAATTATCTGTATAACAAACATTGTAGCATTTAGGTTAATTAAAACTTATTAAGATATCTTGAAGGTTCTACAACAGCTTATTTCTGGGCGTGGAATTCCCTAGGTTTTCCATAATATTTAAAGCTTTTAAATACAATTTTATTACATTTTTGATAGAACTCATTTTACCTTTTTTTGTTTAAACAAAAATAGATTATCAAGCCTTTCGAAAGAAGTATGTATTCTTCTATATTTTTTTAAAAAGAGAATTATTTTCGATTTCCACGAAACGCTTACGAATCAAAAATATTTGTATTTTTACATTACTCACTGTACCAGCAAATCGAATTGGGCATTTTCTGTTTTTAAGTGCACTTCAAGTTGTAAGGAAGTAATCACGTTTTCTCTTGCGATTACACTTTTGTCTTCTGATGACTTCTAAGGAATGCAATAAATGGAAGGGAAGGGAAAAAAAGCATACGCCAAGCGATTTCAAAAGGCCCGATTCCTTTAAAGACAACAACTTCTACTTCCACTACCGAATTCCACTCTCTGCCGGAATGTTGTCTGTCACATAAAAAACAAAAGTTCCTCTGCAGTGAACAGAGGAACAGAGGAACAAAAACAAATGTATTTTTATCTAAAGAAAAGTTACACACATATACATACATACATACAAACATACATATATATATATATGAGGACGATAGAAAGTAACGTGGCGATTTATTTTGGAGTGGTTTCAATACGAATAGATTACTTCCCTTAAGGCTGAAAGATTCAAAATGTGTGTTCGTTTCAGACGGTTTACTCAATTGAGCATAGAATGTAAAATCCAGTAATATATTCTTTTGCACGCAAATATGCTGCAAAGCACTTTTTGTTTATTTTTTGTTTTCTCGCTTTGTAAACCATCTTACTTTCAATTTAAATGTCAACAGCTAGGGGATAAGGTGTCTTTTATGGCGACGAAGAGCTTTTCTCAATGACATTTTCTTCCTGTTCGCAAATATATATCTCAATTTAATTCAACCTTTTCTGTTCTCAATAAGGGAGACGATGATATTTTTTTTTTCTCGTGTTCGCTTGTTCTGTAAAGGAATTGATTGTTCATTTCCTACGTATTGTTGAATTAGTTTTTTTAACGATTTGTTTTGGAGCAAGGAGCTAGCTATCTGCAAAATTTGTTTGAACGTTCTGACTAAGAAAAATCGTATCGATAGTTAAATAAATTCTGTTAAAAATTTTCTTTTTAACAATTAATTATTTTCAAAATATCTATTGCTTTTTGTATTGTTAACTAGAGTTATATTAAATTAAAAAAATATGCAATTTTACTATATTTTTACGACTGAAAAGGGTTATATTTTTGTTAGTCAAATATATGTTCTATGTTTTAAAATGGCCCACAATCTATTAAATATTAATGGAAATACCATAATAAAACTTGATTGTGCTATTTTAATTTATGATAATATTTTTACCATTTCTAAATATGAACTGGTTATATGTATTATTAATTTTATGCCATTTTAATGCGAAGATAAAATGTTGATGATTTAAGCTGTATCTTGTTAAAAGTACAAAAGAGATTGACATAAATAAATGTGTTTGAATGCATCTTTACCTGAAATTGGTTTTTTGTGGATATTAATCTTATGATTTGTAGATATTAATTTTAAAATTTACGTTGCGTAGTTACAATTTGCCATCACGCTACTTTACAAACATTAAGTATCACTTTGTGTAAATGAAATACAAATAAACCTCTAATTTATAAATATTACTATCTTAACTTCGCGAGCTTTATCAACCTCATCTAAAAAGCATATTATCACTATGCATTCCTGCTAAATTTCGTCCTGATTGGCCAAGAAAAATCTTAACGAAATTGTCCTTAATCATTTACTTTCTCCAATCGTACACCAATGACACCATATGCAGCTGTTGAAGCAATTAATAAGAATTGAATTTCTGATGGTAATGTACGTTGCAAGTCGCCGCTTTCAATCTTGGGGAATTTGAAACAGTATTTTTGGCAGTCTTGTATCTATCGGACCAAAATTTTTGGGTTTTCTTCCTTACAACATAAAAACATAGTTGCTTTTGTAAGTTCCTTAACAAGGCAACAAACATTCTTCTTTGACAATTTGTAATAACGTTATGATCGGTGAGAACATAAAGAATCTACAAAGAAAATATTCTGCTAGAATGGTAAAATGTATAGTTGTGGAAATTGGTCCAAAACTTTTTTTCGGTCAAAATTTAATAACTGAAAATACAATATGTACATATTATTTTCAAGACATATACTTATAAGCTTCTTCAAATTGAATTTATAAGAATCACATTGATTTGAAATACAAGTTTTTTTAAAGGTATTGATAATAGATAAAAGTAGGAATTTGAAAAAGATCAAGTTGAAAAAAATGAATATTGCCATAATTTTATTCATAGAATTGTAATTCGTGAGTGTATTAAAGGTTAAAAAGTGAAACAGATAAAAATATTTTCATTTAAATCTATTACATTAAACACGTTTATTATAATTCCATAAAAATGGTAATTAAAAGTGAATTTATTTATATAACCTCATCTATACAGTTTAATTTGATTAGAAAAAGAAAAAAAAATGCACACAATATCACATCCTATCGGAATATTTTATAATTAAAAATTAAAATTTTATCACGCATGAAAATTAGAACGTATAATAATAGAATACAATAGAATACATACACAACAATAGATTCAATTGTTAGATTTAGAATTCCGTCTTGATTCAATTCCAAAAATAAATACATTTTAGAATACTATATGTCAAAACGAGCTTGGAACTTATAACTCAATTTATTTAGTTATCATTAAAATATTTTCTTATACTTAAAGTGTCACATGACTATCCAAGTTCTTGATACTTCTTTAAAACCACCCAAAATTTTATTCAAAGACTGATGAACTTCGCGAACGCGTCAAACAAATTTGTTCTTTCAATCGAAAGCAGACGATCTTTGAAAAGCAGCTGTTATTTTTTTTTTTCTGTTGCCAGATAAGGAACCTGTCCCGGGGCAAAAAAAGAAAAACAAATTAAATTCTGAAATTCCGTCCAGGAACTGAATTTCTTTCAAAATTCCGCTCCAGACATGTTACAAATTTCTTTTCTTCGAAAAGTGAAGCCCAAGGAAATTTTGGTCATCACTCATTGCACCCTCTTCCTTTTCTACCTCCGGCCCCAGAAAAGGAAGGCCCCTTCCCTTTTTGCATTCACTGGTGGGAAATCATGAATAATATTCGAAAACCCCTCCATACGTCACAGGCAGCTGACTTTGGGAACGAAATAACTTCTCGCTACGACTGTCGGCCCGGATTTAAAACATCGCTCTACATGCGAGCCACTTTGCTTGCGGTAAAGAAGAAGAAGAGGAGGAAGGATGAATGGCAAAGGGAAGAAGAAGACAACAAGCAGAGCTCAACAACGTTTCATCTTCTTCAGTCCGAATGATAGGATAAGCAAGAATCTCTGCCGTTACATATGGCTCAAATCTTGGAATCGATTTTGCAAAATAAATAAAAAAAAGTTAAAATTATTAGAGAAGATTATTTACTTAAATTTATTTTTAGTTTTTAATATAAATAAAAAATATTTAATCGGTTTGGCGATGTACAGGTTACGCATAAAGTTTAGAAATTAGTATAAGAATATAACGCGCAACAAAAAAGAAAGGAAAGGTATCGATAAATTATCTTCATTAGTTATCTCTCAAAACTATAAAAAACAGATTAAAAAACTACAAAATTAAAAACGATTTTATAAAAAAAACGCACAAAAGAAATTTAAATAAACCAATAAAATAGCTTGTGAAAGAAATTTAGGAAAATGAAAAACATTAAAAATGGTCCATGACATCGCTGATCCCCCTCTCTCCAAAACAATATCCATATATTTTATGGGTAATAAAAAAAATGTTGTTAATTGCTATTTTAATTGAATAAGATTAAGGCTTACTGTGCTCAAAAAGTAAAACCAATTTTCAATTTAAATTTCCCGGGCATATGGAATTTAAATTTTTTGTCGTTGGCACTGTCTTTGACATCTGTGTGAAATCTGACGTCAAAATATTCATTAGTGATTGAATTACGCGTGGCTAAAACTTATTCCGGCGATTTTTGAAATGTTTGAATTAATTGAGAAAAGAACTAGCATTAAGTGTTGTTTGTGGAAACTTATAGAATGTTGCAGAAGACATTCGGTGAGCATTCCTATATGAGAAAGAAATGCTTGCAAGTAGTATAAACAGTTCAAAGAAGACAGAGAACGCGTTGAAGACGAAGAGCATTCTGTTCGAACCTCAACCGATGAAGCTAACCCAAAAAATTAAAGATTTGGTGCATGTAAAATGGTTAATTTACAATTAGAGACCATGCTGATGATGTTGGAATTTCAAAAGGATCTGTCAATTACATTTTAAAAGATGTTTTGGGCCTTAAACGCGTCAAATCTCTATTGGACTGAAAACACTGATATTTTTTTTGGAAAACCGTCGTCGCGTTGCAGTGTGTGAAACAATGCTTTCTGACTATCAGGACAAGTTGAAATGTATCATAACTGGAGGTAAAATTTTAATTTATGGTTACGACCCAGAACAACCGTTCAATCTGAGCGAATATCGTGACAAAGGTGAAGCAAGACCGAAAAAGAGTACGTCAAAATTGCTCAAAAATCAAGGTCATGTGGATTGTTTTCTGCATTATGACTTCTTTCTGCTGGGCAAAACTGTCAACAATTAATATTATTATTTTTATTTGCATTAATGTTGAATATTTAGAAAAAATATAGTCAACTATTTCTTTTTGAAGAAATTATGTTTTTAACCTGATTATAAAAATACCAAATTTTATATAAAGTATATTTTTCAAAGGAGATAATTTAAACAATTAAGTAAATTACTGTTTTTCAATATATTAAGACAAACAAATTCAGTAAACATTGGTTTTAGGAAAGAAAAAGAAGCAGTAAACATTAGCAGATCAATATTTTATTTTAATTCAATGTATTATTTCCGTCAGCTTTAAAACCTTTTTGCAAATAAAGCCAGTTCTTTAAAATTAAGTTACGAACAGCATTTATTAGTTTCAGTAATTGATTAAAAGGCCTAGTTCCCGTCCGAATTAATGTATTTTAGTAACAGTTCTACAAAGATTTTCATTTCAAATTTCCTTTTCTTTAAAAACAAATTTCCGCCTGGATTTCAAGTAAAAGGGTAATTACGTGCTATCGTCTCAGCTTCCTGAAAGCTCTCTGGCCTTGGGCAACATTATCGAGAATGATTAAACATCCATAACATAAGTTGCACATGTGTCAGAAAACGGAAATTAAGTTACTGTAACTTAAAAGCTCGTAATTTCAAGCCAAACTCAGCAAAAAGGATATTGCTTTGTTAACTGATGCTTTGTTATGTATTCTTGTGAGCACGCATACAACATGAGAGATTGCTTTCTTAGTGATAAAGCTTTTTCCTTTTAATGCTCGTTTTTTATATATAAATGATTTTCCCCACTTTTATAGCTTTAAAAGTATAATTAGTTTCATAAATCTGTATAATGGGGATATCTTGTGGTACTAAATAACTTTTAAATGGTTAATATTTAGATAAGCTTCATATTCCACCTAGAGTGTTTTCCATTTTTATCCCTGTAAGTGAAAAGAAAAAAAAAAAAAAAAAAAAACGACGATTGCATTGTAGTTTTATCTTAATTCTGGGTTTTTTTCGTGACTTTATAGAAAAAAATTTTTCGTGACTTTATATCTGGAAAAATGAAATGAAATTGTGTAAAAATAGTTTATGGAAAAATTAAAAATAAATTGAAAAAAAAAACAAAAACAATGTTATTTATTTTATCTAGATGATTTCAACTAGTAAAAAATTTTGCCATATTATTTTGGCATGAAAAAAGGAAAAACTCCAAAAGAAGAAAACATTTTTCAATATAATTGTTATTTATATAAAAAAAAATTAATGGAAAACGAACTAAACTAAAAAGGAAATACTTTAAAAATTTCCCTTTTTAGAATTGCAATTATGTTTTCTTGCGATTTATATCCATTTCATTCGTTATATTTTCAAATTTGTTATGAAATACTTTCTAACATTTAAAATTAGATATGTACATTGTTTCTTGGGACTTCCATTTTTTGGAATGCCCTTGTTGATTTCCTAATTGTTTTTTTCATATATATAGATATATACACTCATGTCCATAAATTAAGGATAATGAAGTTCAGGCAAAGAAAGAGACAGAAGCAAAACAAATTTGACTTATTTGTAAAGTCTATTTATTAAACAAAAGGTAAAGAGAAAAAAAAAAGATGCTATAGGTTTGACATAATTAATAAAAATTGCGATTTTTACACCCTGGAGCAAATTTAAAAAGAACCTATTTACAAAAAACAGTATAACATGGTTAGTATGATGGTTAATATGGAGTATGTCTCCCGGACGATGCAATACATGCCTTACAACGTCTAGGCATGCTGAGTATCAAATTATCAATCTGATCTTGGGGGAATATTACACCACTCATCAAGCAATGCCCTCCGAAGTTCCGGTTGACAGGTGGGGGGGTTGACGGGCTGCAATTCGTCGGCCAAACATATCCACACATGCTCTATAGGATTCAAGTCCGGTGAGTATGTTGACCAATCCATACGGGTGATATCCTCCAATTGCAGGCATTCGTCTACAATGTTTGCAAGGTGAGAACGGGCGTTGTCATCCATAAACAGAAATTCAGCACCCATGGCGCCCCGAAACAAACGTACATGTTGTTCCAGAATGACATCCCGATAGATGTGGCCTGCCATCGTTACACTCTGAACATGAAGACCAGTTCTGGAACCAAGAATAATTTCTCCCCAAACGAGCCATCCTGCACCACCGTAACGGTGTCGTTCAATGGTGTTCTGTTGGTGGTAACGGGTACCTGTCGCTCTCCATATGAAAGTCCGGCGAGAATCAGACTGCAAACTAAACCTGGACTCGTCGGAAACCATCACCGGACAAGACCACTGTTGCGGTATCCACAATGCATGCTCTCTACTCGGGGTTAATCGCAGGCGACAGTGAGTTGCGGTAAGTGGAACACATCTGACAGGCCTACGAGCATATAGACCAATGTGCCCTAAGCGTCTGTACACGGTCTGCCTAGAAACTGTCGTACCGGTAGCTGAAGAGAGCTGACGAGACAGGTATGATGCTGTGCTCTGTCTGTTTCTTTTGGCAGTAACTGCTAAATACCGGTCCTCATTCGGCGTTGTAACTCGGGGGACAACCTGTGCTGTAACATCTACTCACATTACCATCATCTTGGAATCGTTGCCAAAGCCTGGAGATGACACTCTGGGCGATTCCAAGTTCCTCGGATACTTCCAGCTGGGTACGTCATCCGATCCAGTCATCCGATAATTCTACCACGTAAAAAATCATCCAAATGCTTCCTTTGTGCCATAACTATGCGGTTATTGCACTGAAAGGCTTTAAAGCGCTTGTCAACAATTTTACTTCTTTGCCACCATTCCTTATATACCCCTCTCTTACACTCTCGCCATTGTGACGTACTATCCGCGCCATCTGGTGGTTTCCTGTAATTTGCATATTTTTCTTCAAGATGTGTGTGATAATTCTACAGGTGAAATTTTTATTTTAGAGTTCAATTTCTGTGCGATTCTGAATTATCCTTAATTTATGGACATGAGTGTACAAATATATAGGAAATATACAAATTTCTTTCTTCTAGTATAGAAGCGCAGGTAAGGTAGTAAAATTTGCATGACATTTAAGCAGTAGTAAGGCTGTTTTACCAAATTATTATTTATTATAATCCTAAAGCATGATGAATACATTACTATTGACTATTACTATTGTATCATTTTTTCCCACAAGAAGAGATATAGCATTTATGTTCCCAGGAAAAAGGAATGTGTATTCTTTAACAAGTATAATAACAACCTATCACTTAAATCTGACAGCAGATAATCAGTGTCATGGATAATCATACATCGGAAAATTAGTGGTAACAGAAACTTTACATAAAAGAACTTTACCCAGCATTTCCTATAAAATCCTCAAGTTAATTTATTGCACGATGTTTATAATAAAAACACCAAACAAAAAGTTTCGAAAGTGCCGAAGAACATTTCTCCTACAGCTGTTTGTGATGAAATGAGTGTCATTCCTGTCTTCTAATGCTCCTTTTCCCAACTTTAAGTGGCGAAATAAATTTTATGACAGTGTCAATTTAAAACTCTGTAAGTGACCAGACAAAAAGAAATCCATGACACAGTTCACCTTATATTTCTCGAAAATGGAACAATCAAAACATGACTTTGCTGCGACCGAAATGAACTGAAGGAATTCTTTAAGAACTAGAACTACAATAAAGCTTCGAATCATTCTAGTGTTGTTTTTATTGGTTTTAAATGTGTTAAGATTTCAAGTACAAAATTATCTGCAGCAGATGTTTATTTTAAAGGAATTTTTTTTTATTAATGGTATTTTTTTAATTGGTCATAGGAGTTATATGACTCTCAAACATTAATGAAAATATGGTAAATTTTCATAAAAATCTATTTTTTAAAAAATAAATCATTCTCTTTAGGAATATTATATGCTCAATGAAACACAATTTTGAAAATATTTCTGCCTTTTTCAGATTTCACTTATGTTTTGGCTTATGTGTTGCATTTCCCTTAAAATATTTCAAAAGAGTACGTAAATTAATTAAAAAAATTATAAGCGATAACTTAATTGATAAATGTTTTTAATTAATAATTTTTAACTTTACTCGCTTTTATTTTTAAAAAATAAGTATTCTTGTAGTGTGCAGGTTGAACAACTGGATTTTAACTGGGTGTGATTGGATTGAGATATTTGAGGCGTATATTGGAGAACATACTGGTTTTATTTACACATACACATACAATTACAAAACGTACAATATGTAACACATTTAAAGACATTTTTAAACACATTTAATTATAAATTCGTGGAAGGATTCCACTCCTAAGCCTAAAACCCGATAGTTTGGTACGACCAGGGGACGCGAAAATATACTTCCTGTCCGGGTGAGAGTCTGTAAGCCAACTAATGCGCAGGGATATGCTGAATATATTTCCTCCCAGGATTAAGACTATAAACAAAAATGTTTCTCAGCAGCTCGTGGGTTGCACTATACTTCCTCTCGTGTGAGAGTCT
The DNA here is from genome assembly GCA_021605095.1 of Caerostris extrusa. Lineage (NCBI taxonomy): Eukaryota > Metazoa > Arthropoda > Arachnida > Araneae > Araneidae > Caerostris > Caerostris extrusa. Next base: position 49,519 of record BPLR01015259.1, read on the forward strand.
CGAGGCTTACTCTTGAACGCTACGGGGGGGGAGGGGTGACACTTGTTAGTGCGTAGGAGAAGCACACTGTTACATTCTTCAGTTAAAACATTTTTTTATGATGAATACCATAAACATCATACAACTTCTCATTTCAGGACTTGATTTACGGATCTTTGGTTAAAAAATTTGCTATGTAAGTAAGAATTATGAGAATTAAATTATTTATCAATGATTACTGAAAAGTTTTATGCGTTGCTTAATGCTTTGATTCAAACGAAGATTATTAAAAGGATCAAGTTTAATTTTATTGAAGATTATTAACTGAAACAAGAATTTATAATAGCTTTAAGTAATATGAAAATATAAAACATTTTGTAATAAAGTTTGTGCGTTTCTTAGATTTTACTTATGCTACAGCTTATATGTTTCATTTCCATTAAAAGGTTTGCAGAATACGTCATCTAATTAAAAAATTATAAGCGATAGTTTAAAAATCATTAATTAAAAACATTTATAAATTAATTTTATTCACTTTCATTTTTCGAAAAAAAGTTTATTAACCATTTAAAATCTTTTTATGAAACAATTATTATTAGTTTTCTGAAAGCAACTGCAATTCATGTCATTAACTAAATTGGTTTCCTCGAAATAATTAATGTTTTATCTCTGAAAGTAGGAAATGTCGTTCAGCTATTGTTAAGATAAATTTAAAAAAAAATCGTTAAAGCTAGCTTAATATAAAGCTAATTCGAGCACGAAATCTTCAACATTGAAGTTGCTGATAAGCAATGCAGTTTGTACTAAACCGAGATGTTATTGAAAAGTGCATTATTTAAAAGGTGAAACAGAGAAAAACTATTTAACGAAATTTATCATTGAATTATAATAAACGCAATGAAGCAATGTTTTACAATAAATTTTAGAAAAGTACCACTGTCTAAAAAAAAAAAGCTGTTAATAGATTAATGTTCTGTAGATTATTTTGGTGTTCCTAAAAAGTATTTAATTAATTTTTTTCCAATTTTAATAAAAGAAACAAAAAAAAAAATGAATAATTTATCTGGTTTGTTGCGCACGGTCAATTTTTGCACAATAAAAAAACAAAACAAATGGTGTGGCAGCAACCATTCCGAGGGCCTGATGGCCGAGTGATAGCGCTCTGTCGCTCGGTGCAACGGATTTCTGTTTCGAGTCCCGGTGGAGCCATGCATGTTTGCAATGTTTCGGAATCCTCTTTAAACCGTGGATACCGGTCTAATATGGCGGTTGAGCGTTGGGCTAACAACCCTACCCCGTAAAAAGAAAAACATCTCTTGTCTCATAATCTGCCAGTAGGCAGACGGCCTTTACCCACAATGGGGTTGTTGCGACAATGATGATAGGTAACTATTCCAATGCTGACATTTTTATATGCATCGCTATACATTTGTTTTAAATTATCTTCGGGAGTTTTTGGAGCACAATCAAAATGTTCAGCACAATGTAATTTTCCAGTTTAACTCATTTGTGAAATCTTATCTTACAAATATTTTACGATTGGATACCAATTTCAAATTTTTGTCATATTCATGTTCTTCTACAATGGAACGACAGCCCCATAGTGGGTGACAGACTTCTAACAGATTATGAAACAGGAGATGTTGTTCACTTTTTACTGGGCCAGGTTGTCAGTCCTATGCCCTACAATCGTGTTAGACCGGAACGTAGGGTTTAAAGTGGATTCCGAGCCACTACAAATGTCCATGTCATCGCCGGTACTGAATCCCGAAACCCTGTGATACCAAGTGCCAGAGCGCTACTAAATCGGCTATCTGGCCCCTATATTCGTATTCACCAACTCAAAATTAGTAACAGATGGCTATTTTAATCTCAGAGAAAAAGCATTTATTAAAATTTGTTGTCCTGTAATTATTAAACTGCTTCGTTTGCTGTACTGGTTAAAGTCTCAGTGGATACTGAAGTGATTATGGTTTTCAAAGTAACGGTCTTGTGTAGCCCGCCTCCTGGCTTAGTGGCAACCTGCTCTGTCATTAGGGCTGAAGTTCAATCCGATGGCTACTTTGTTGTAGACACTGTTTCGAAAAACGTAGATACTCGATGGCATTTGTGAAGTTCAGCATTTTGATGCGTGAATCGGACTAGCTGTTGGGAGTATTCAGGTTTTTCTCCATACAATACACAAATAAGGGATATTTCCCTCTAAAAGACGTCCTGGAAGCCACTGCCCTCCTTCAGCGACACGGAGTCAAGTCAAACTTCTACCTAAGGGTGGTCGATCACAACAGAAGCTACCCCTTTCCCTCCATGCATATGGGATGTTCTTTAGGAACTACAGGACACTGAGAATTGGACATAACACTGTTGTATTCGAAAGGGATGTTGGATACAGTTATAATATAGCAGCAATACATTCAATGTCATCGAGCTTATTCTTAGAATTTCTCTGTAAATGTTAATCAATTTTAAAAGATCATCCAAAAGTGCATCCTCTCTCAAAGGAAACATTGAAGGTTTACTGTCATAGCCATTGTCCAAGCTCATGTTTATTAATCATTCGTGTAATAACTAAAATATAGTTTTCTTATTAATTACCTTGGAATTTTTATTAAACCTTTTATCGCCTTTCCCAAAGTTGCTAATCATATTTCACACGTTTTTCGATGGAAAAAGCATTAGTTATTTATATTTGAAAAGTGTTGGAATGGTATAAAAATCTCGTGAATTTGTCGGGTATAATTGCAGGAAAAAAATTGTACTTACTGCAAAACAAATTTTAAGTTCTCAAGTCTAAATATAAAAATAAGAAATTGGATTTAAATTGCTTATTACTTACCTAATCATTCCTATTTCAACATTAAAAATTTATTTCTGGCCCTGAAACAAATTTGCACTGAAAAAAATATTTTCATTATGCAATATATTCAGAGGGAAATTAATGACTTTATTCGGAGTCACCTTAATATTCGGAAGGAAAAATCGATCTCTGTAATAAGAAGCAGCGACTTGATTTTAATAATGCAATTATGCAAGTGCATTGACATGATTAATTTATGAGCATTCGCAGGATTATAAATGTATTTAAATGAATCATATGAACTTTGAAATTTAGCAGAATTCTCTAATTAGAAAAGAGAAAAAGGAATAGAACTCAATATATGAGTTAATGTGAATTTTATTTAAAGTATTCATGTTTATTTTTTTAGTGTAATAATTTTAATGTGCCCTTCTATAAGCAAAATAAAGAAATAGGAACATAAAGACTAAGATCCGATTTATTGGATACAAAATTGTGAATAAATTATTACAAATAGACTTCTTTTGTACGCGAGAGAAAAGTCGTATCAAAATGGTTCAATTATCCAACTATCATCTCAAAATGGCTGAAGAGACGTGTTTTTAACCGCTCTCTGTCCCGATTTTCTGGCCAAACTGCGATTATTTTGGCTTAAACTAATTACAAAGCATTACTTGTCTTATTCATCATGCTGAAGCCACGAAAGAAGAGGAGCAAATCTGTTTACCATTGGACCTATATAGTTAATATTATATAGGATCCGGATTACAAAACCGATTCATCAAACCCAATGGCCAAGTCATCTCCGACGCAGTAAATAAATGAATTGATATCAACAACCTTTTTAGATAACTAAGAAACTGCATATCCGGGCCTAAACAATCCAAAGTAAAGTGAATACAGACAAACAAACCCACAGAAGAGCACAAGAGCAGACTGATCGGAATAAATCTCAGGATAAAAATATTTCAGAATCAATTAATGTACTTAAAAAATCCAAATCTTTATGATGCAATTTCTTTATGACGGGCATCAGCGAAGAAGAGCCTGTACCGAATATTCCCCGTGCGATCTGATGACCAATTGGCTAACGATCTGGCCTTTTGTCCCACAGACTTCAGGTTCGAATCTTGACGGTGGTATAGTTGTTTTGTTAGTAGTCGGAATCCACGTCAAACTGTAGTTTCCGGTCTAATTAGTCAAAGTGGGCACGAAATGGCCGTACAGCGATGAATCAAACGAAACTGAACACACCGAAGAGCCACATGATTCCTTCATATGGCCACCTACACTGGAACAAAAATCCTTCGAAAAGCTGGCTTTCGAGTATCAAACTAAGCTAGATGAGTTATATCATGAGAAACATTTGCCCAGAAAGCACAGAAGCCAACAACGTCTGACAGCAAATTAACTTTCACACAAAGGAGTTTGAATTCACAGTTTATGAATATTCCAGCCTCTACCGAAGAACTTTGTGAACTACTACTACTACTACACCACACCACATCACTGTGCCTAGAGCTGAGTTGCCCTATACAGTTTGGGAATAATGCGGGTGAAAGGAAAGGACGCACGATGGAGGCGGGAAAGTTTTTGCATAATTCACTTTTGGAGGTACAGAAGCTGAATCCCCTTCCAAAACCCAGAGTAATCACCGAAAAAGAATCACACCTCATCCCCAGAAAAGCAAACTGATACTGCCAAAAGATATTTCTACGGAATTTGAATATTGAAACCACAGAACTCCAAGGACCAAAACAACCAGTAAGTGATGGATTTTGTCACTCCACGCAAACATTTCATCATAAAAACTGAGGAGATGTCCGCAATTACTATCCATTCACCCTCATCGGATCTACAAAACCAATTAGTTCCTTTAAGTGAAATGGAGACCTTCCTGGAAGAAGCGAAACAACTTTAAAGGAAACAACCTTAATAACAAACTTTATACCAAACCCACCATTCGTCAACATCTCAAATGAAAACTGGGCAGAAACCTGAAGCCCATTATAAGCTCTGTAATCAAAAGCTTAAAAGCCACCTTATACAGAGGAAATTTCCTGAAACTGATTGACATCACTTGATGAACTGATATTACGAATCCTTAAAATCCACATTAATATCAAGAAGCATCGAATTCATGTACTACAATTAATTACTCGAAATCTGCCAGTAGGCAGACGGCCTTGGCCCACCATAGGGCTGTAGCGACAATGAAGAAGAAGGAGAGTTGTTTTTTGGCATTAATTGCAATTCTTTTTTGTTAACTGCAACTCTCAATTTGAATCAAACAACTATCGAACTTAAAGGGATAGCTGAAAAGCTACACGAATCTTTGTATATCAACAACTGCGCGACAAGCGTTAATTCAAAAGAAAAATTTGAGTAATTTTGCAATAAATTCCAGAAATTATTACAATCGGTAAACTTGATCTAAGTGAAATTTTCAGAAGAAAATTTCTGTCGCTTAAAGATTATCCTGATTGTCATTAAATCAAGAAAATATATCTATCCACTTATTTTGTGATGCTTACAAAACATCTTATACTGCTTGTATTTTTTCAGAAACGAGTTTCAAAATCAAATGACTTGCCAACTTCTTTAAGATAAATCCAGAGTAGATCGTCTAAAGAAAATAACTATCTTGAGATTAGAATTACTAGTCTGTTGTACTCGTGCAAGACTTGATGATACAAGAAAGATTTGAAACTTCAAGATGTTGATATATTTATTGGTCAGACTCTATAGACGCTTTATATTGGATCAAAAAAGAAGATCCATGAATGGCACTTGTTAAACTAGAGTAAAAAAAAATCATGAAATTATCTAAAATAACTTCAATGAAATTTGTACCTGGCAACAGATTCCAGCTGATTTTTCTTCACGAGGTTGCAATTCCGAAGAGTTTATGAAATCTCAATGGTGGGAGGGGGCTAGTTGGCTCTATCAATCAATAAATGGCATATTTATGAAGTATTTGCTGATTCAGAAGTTGCTAATTCTGAAAAAAGAAAATTGTTATATCTGCATCCAACACCGAAACTTTGGGTATTTTCTAACAATTTCGACTTACAAAAAGATCGAAATAATTATGTATTCTTCGTTTCATCAGTAATATTAAAAATAAAGAAAAATGCAAGAACTTTTTGCAATTTAAATGTTGGAGAATGTGATAAAACCGAGAAAATAGTTTTAAGAAAAGCTTAAAGAGAAAGCTTTGAGGAAAATAGAAATCTTTCAATTCAAGCCTATTTAGATGCAGAAGGTCTTCTTAGAGTTAAGACAAGAATGATACAAAGAAACTTCCGATATCCAATTTTGCTACCATGAAACCATCATATTGTAGATAAACTGATAATTGACAAGCTTATTGAATTTTCTCATGCATATATAAAAGCTTTGATGTCCACATTAATAGAAGATTATTAGATTATCAAAATCAGAAGGATTATTCGCCAAAAAGATTACTCTCTCTGTTGCAAAAAGATTTTCCATACATCCTATTCAATCTGTTGGAGATCCACTCCCCAAAGATAGAATAAGAGAAACTGGAGTATTTGAAGTCAATGCTATAGATCTGTGTGGATCATTGTTTTTGAAAAACAACAAAAAAATGTTGGATTGTCTTATTTACTTATGCCATTTTTCGTTCTGTTACAAGTAAATCAGTGACACAAGTCCACTATCAGCGCTGTGGTGGAGTGGATTTTTGATTTGTTAGTATGATAAAACGAACAATGAAAAAATTTGGGTAATGCTAATTAATATACATTATGAAAATAAGCATATTGTTATATGAAGTGACTGACTACATCAATATCTTTTGGATACCTGCTTAATGGTTCGTTGGACTAGAAAGGTAAGAAAAACTTTTTAAGAACTGTCTTAGTTTAAGCGAAATGTTTGATGAGGTCAAAAATGTACTCCCCTAATATCTTTCTTTTATATAAATAATATTGCAACTCTATTTAATTTTGATAATTTGTAACATTAATTTTGTAATCGCAGGTAAGGGGGAAATTCTTTTCAGGCGCTCTTTAACGTCAATCACATTTACCTTGATGGAAAAGAATCAATTTTCATATTGCTAATAAATTTTTGCGATTGATGGCGGATCGTTTTATATACTTTTATTTTCTTTACTTTAAAACTATTTTATTTACAAAATTTCAACTCTTACACGTATAGACATTTTTTTTCACCAAATTTATTATTATTTTTATCTGCTACTTTGCCAAAAATCGCAACAAAAAAAAATCCTATTTTCTTTTATTTAAAAACTTATTTTTAATTTGTATTAAATTTTTTATTATTTCATTGTAAAAATACGCTTTTAACAATTTCAAGAATCGTCAGCATTTATTAGCATGTTTTAAATACGTTCGTAAAAAATTCTAAAAAAATAAGAATAATACAGATGATAAATGAATAAGAATTCATTACGTAAATATTTTTAAAATTACATGATTGGAAGGTCAAATACTTTTCTTGAAAAATTTTCTATTTTTTAATTTTAAGTATAACTGAAGATTGCGATAAAATTTTAATAATCTCTTTTTTAATTGATTATAACAATATTTTTAAATGAAATTAACAGTAAATTAAAATTAAACACTCTGAAATACTATTAATTGAAAAGTCGCGTGCTTTTATTTGTTTAAATTCTGTAAATTTTAATAAAATAAAAAAAAAGCTTTAAAATTTTAAAATTTTTTGCTAGTTTTTTTTATTATTTAGTTGGTTCGTTTCAAGTGTTGTTCTATTAAAATTAATGTCATGGGAAATTTTTTTCCTAGTTACTTCTACTAAAGCAAGAAATATTTAGTTTCACTGAAGCAGGGCAATACCGACTTTTATCTGTTATTAATTATAGTGGGCAACAAAAGTTTTCGTACACGTACGAATTTCATTAAAATATTGCTCTAATCATTAGTAAAAATTAGAATTTCAGAATGAAATATTTTCATTAATATATAATTTTTTAAAATAAATCTAAGAATATAGATTTTTTTTGAAAATCGATAATCAATAAGTAACAAAATTACCTCTAGTTACCTCAAAAAGTTACACTTATAATAATTGTTAATATGTAGAATTTATGTTCCGATAAATTGTTTAGTAGGATATTCTGTGGCGTCCACAACATATTTTATACATCTTAACATAAAGTTTTCTAATTTTTGTTTATTGTAACATCTGGATTATTATTCCCCATATTTTGATCATTACTGATTTTAGTTTGGGTCTCATATTAAAGTCCTGCATTCTTAATTTATTATCCTATAGTACTTTTTAAATGTGTTCTCTAGGGTTTAAATCAGGTGACTGAGTTATTTTCAGATCTCGTGAACAATTATAGATATCAGATGCAAACATTCAGAACCTTGTGCTTTAGGATAAAAAAAAATGTTACCAATATCCAAATTTTAAGTGGATTATTTTAAATTTCTTGTAAAATATTTACATAAGGAACATGATTCATTATGTCTTCTGTAAATATCCCTCACTTTGAAACTAGCCTCTAGATCACGACGGCGAAAATAGCGAAAGATTGGAATTTGGCGTTTCTGACGCAGTGGAAGGGCTTCTTCCCTCCAAATAATATAAACTGCAATGAAATATATAACCCTATAATGCAAGTCATCGAAAAGCAACTTGCTAAGTCGGGGGTCTTTTCTCCATGCTTTTTTTTTTTTGCGGGTTTATAGCATTGCCTTTTACTTGTGCTATTGTCAAGCTTTCAAGTTATGTTCTATTTCTAATATAAAATCTTAACATTTCATTAAATTCAGTTTACAGTCTATGCAAAATATTTAAGAGTTTTATCATATTAACAGAAATAATTACGGGCTTCATTTATACCCTTAAAGCTTTATGAATTGGAATTTCAGTTCTTAATCAGAATTAGTTAGAAATTCTCCTGTATTATATATATATATATATTTTTACTCTCTTGTTTTAAGAAGGTATATATATATATAAGAAGCGTATAAACATAAGTACAAATGTTAAATTTGTTTATATCGAAAACTAAAACCCGATTTCAATACTTTTGGGTGTATTTATCATTCACTTCATGAAGGTAAATCTCTTTTCTAAGTAAACATCTAGCATCTTCTTAAAATACTAAGTAAACTTCCAGCATTCTACTTCTCACATTTCCAGAAAATTTTCTTCGAGTAGAACGCGTGTAATCTTCTTGATTTAAGTATTGGTTGATCAATTTCGTATAAAATGCAAGTAGCAAATTTTTCAATTAATTCTTTAGATATTTTTCAATATTTAAACGTGAATATTGCGCAAATATTCTAACTGTAAGTCTATCATCACACTGAGTTAAAATGATGGACGATCTTTTCTTCCTTGTTTTCGATCCGATTTTTAAGCGCTTTATTACATACTCCACAACAGAATGATAGAAGTTTAATGAAATTATGGACTGATTTTCGATTACTGTGACGAAAAATTATCCATTTTGAATGTTGTTCCTTTGTTTTCTTATAACTGCGAAACTGCTGGAATTAGAATATAATTTTTGATAATAATAAATAGAAAATAATAAATATATTAAAAATAAAATTTTTATGGCATTCTCTTTTTTGCCACTTTGTATTTTCATTATTTTTTTAAAAAGTCTATATTTCTTAAAAACGTTCATTTTTATTAATATGGGCAGGACGATTATTTGAAAAATTTGACTTTATATTATAATTCAATTCTGAGCCACAGCATTTCTGTTTCGGAATTTTTAAAGTGCACGAACAATTTTGGGTGCCCCTATAAATATACAGCATAAACAAAATTTTGTTAAGCCAAGAATATTGATGCTGTAATTTTAAGCATCTTTTTTTTTTTCCTATTTATCTTAATTAAATTGAATATCAATTGATTTCTAAAGATAGTTTTTTGGAGTAAAAGTTAAATATTGAAGCAATGCCCTAGAGCAAGAGTGGCCAACGCAAAGGATCTAGCTGGCCACTTTGGAAATGCAGGGACGCATATAAAATTATATACCCCATATTAGACTTAGACACACTATAGACATTTTTTGGAGTGAAAATTGAAACATAATGAGTTATTATTGAGTTTACTATTATTCTTTTATGTAAACAAAGATAATATAATAATGAAGATACTAAACGCACTTTGTAAAGAAATATATAACACTAAAAATGAAATATAAAAATGTATATAAATATAAACGAATTAAAAAAGGAAATCATTAAAATATATTTAATTTACTTGTGCGATGATTGTTTCTCTGCTCTTTCACTTAACTTTTGCAAATCGATCTCAATTTGTATATTTGCACATCGTGATGATGGTTGCATTCGCTATGTTTGAGCATGTTTTTTGTTTGATCGATCTCACTTTTCGAAAATAAAATGATTCGCAGGGTGTAAGTTGAACACAAAGCACTAACAACTTGAAAAGTGTCTGGTTCGCTTTGCTATCATCAATCAACTATGTATATCAAAATTTTTTCTCATAATTTCGGCAGTTAATTTTTAAATATGGATGCACACATAATATGTCTTCTAATTCATTGATTTTCACTACTTGGCCATTATAAAATAAATATATTTTTGTAAAAGTGTGATAAATCTCACGTGACGCAAAAATATTCAAGGCGTACCGCGGGTTGGTCACCCCTTGCCTACAGCTTTACTTTACGAATCTTTATTAGAGAAATTTCAATTATTTATTTTTTTATAAATAAGTAGAAGTTGAAACTGAGAAATTTTAGCAGTGTTTTTTAACGATAAAATCTTTAAGAAAAAAAAATTTTATCTAAAAATTATATATGTTTTTAAAAGACAATGTTTGCAAAGTTCTTTTTTGTTTCCACTTCAAATGCAGTGGGTCTCCCATTCCCAGGATAGTCGGGAAATGCGAAACCGGTCCCCGCAGATTCCAGAAGTAACATATTTTGAGACCAGGTCACGTAGTCGGGTCTGTTCTCGAGCAATTTGGTTAACTCTATTTTCCTTCTTACTCTTGTTTTGAATTTACTTATTAATTTTTTTCTACGTAAACTTTTGAATTGCATTTAAATATCTAAATGTGGATTACATTGAAGAATCACTTGAATAAATACACATGCAAAATACCTACAACGTCAGGAATACTGAATATTTATATTTTAAGCATTTTTATTGGGATATTTATTTGAATTAGAATGCTATAAGCATTCTAAAACTGAAATAAGATTTAAAAATATTTAATAAAAAAAAGTTGTGTTGATTCTAAAATAATTGTAAAATTTATTTTATTTTCAACAAAACATATATTTTTAACTTACCGTGAATTTAATATGGCGAACATTACAAAATATGGTAGTAATTATTAGCATAATAACAATTTACTTAAATTTGTTTTTTAAGGTCAGATATTGATAATGTTATTTTATTATGGATTTTAAAAGATAAAAATGTAAGTAAAAAAATCTTGCACGTGTCTCGCATAAAATTATGTTAAAATATTAAAATGGTATGGAAAATGTTTCATTATTTATATTATTATTTTACTCCTATTTGCGATAGTTCAGAAAATCCTTTTGCTTTACCAATGTAATATCCATTGATATTTTAATTGTATCGTTTTCATAACATAGGTTTATGAATTCTTTTTTCGTTTGTTTGATTTATGTATGACATCTTTAATTGTTTTTCGTTCTATTTTTTGAAATTTATATTGTGCATTCATTTTATTGCTTTTTGTAAAATTTCTTATCTTATATGAAAAAAGTAATTTTTAAATTAAACCACTACATTTTCACTTTTCTGACGTCTCCTGGTATAAAGTATATTTAGCATTTGTTATTGTAGTAGTTTTTATCTGTAACATTCAGTTGTGTTACAATATTAATAAATATTTCTTTTTTCGTTTATCCTTTTACCTTTGATATAGCATTGTTAGCCTGTAACGCGAGTATAACAGTATCCCCATATGGCACGTAATAATGGGAATTTATATTTGTTCTATATTTCTCCTATTATTCTTTATATTTGTTCATATATATTTCTCCTATTATTGTCCTTTATATTGCCCTATATGTATTAATTTTTAATAAAATAATTCATTTCAAAATCAAAAACAAATATTTATTAATAAATACTAATATTTTTCCAAAAACATTTAAAATTGATACTTTTTGTATATTTTAGAAATTACCTCTTATTTTTTTAAATAAAATATTAGTCTTAGAGGGATCATTAATGCATTTTAGAAATTGCTTTACGTATTTACAATTTTGTATTAGCCCGCAATGTTGCACGGAGTGTATTTGTATAAATAAAGCACATGTATAAGGTATAATGTTAAGTATTTGTATAATTTCGACAGTATCCAAAGAAGATCTTGTTTTGTATTTGGTGGGATATGGAAAGAGTGGTTAATTATAATAAATTTTGTAAAATGCTTTTTGAATTTGACTTTTTTGCTGTTAAATTAACTGTTTTACACGTCAAATTAGCATTATAAAATTTGTAGCACATCAAAATTCTTATTGTTTTAAACAATATTTCGTTTATAAACTTAATATCTGCGCATCTTTATCTATTTTACTTAATAACTTTGTAATATTTTTTTTTTTTTTTGCAATGAATCTTCTGTACTTTCAATTTATTCAATAATAATTGTGAACAAACTTTAGTTTAATTCCTTGCAATTAAATATTAAATTCGAAATTAAATTAAACAAATTAAATTAAAGAATAATTATGAATTAAATTAAATTAAAATAGAGAATAATTAAGAATTAAAGAATAATTATGAACTAAATTAAAGAATAATTATGAATTAAATTAAAGAATAATTATGAATTAAATTAAAGAATAATTATGAATTAAATTAAAGAATAATCATGAATTAAATTAAATTACAAAATAATTATGAATTAAATTAAATTATTTAACTAATATTGTTACGTTATCTAACAGATCCTTTTTCACAAACTTAATTGTAGATTAATTAATAAATAGTTAGCCGACAGTATTGATAAATAAAATAAAGGTTTAAAAAAACTTAAAACAACTATAAATTTTAAAAAAATCTCTTTGATTTCTAAAATATTTCTTTAAAAAATATTTAATTCTCATCATAGTTCTCATTTTTAGATCAAATTAAGCACAAATTAGTAGTCATAATTCTAAAATAAACATTCCGTGTTTCTGAAATTCGATTGTTCAAATACTTTATATAGAAGAGTGGCACTGAGTAACTATAAAAAAAAATATATTGATTATATTGAAATAAGGTATATTTATCTGTTACTTTATCAATCATTATCAACCCAGTTATTTGTTAAAGAACAGATAAAATTAATGTATTATGTAAACTAAATAAAAAAGCAACTGGTTTATTATTTAAAACGTTTATAAATATTTTTAAATATTTAAATACATTTAATAAATAAACAAGATAAAATACATTGTCATTGTTTTGTATGTTCTGTTTTTATAAATTTTATTTTAAATTAAAAGATTAAAAATAGTGCATAATATCTTACAACAAAAGTAAAAATATGATTAATAATAAAGCTAAATATGAATTTTTTTTTTCGTAAGTCGGTTCTGTAATTTTTAATATTATATTTAAAAATTATTTTCAGTGATTCAAAATTTAATAAAAAACATGTTACAGTGGAACATTTATCGTAGATCGAGTTATACTTTATTAATTTAGCTTCTAACATATAGAGATTAAAGTTTAATTAAAAGCAACATCTGCGTTATTAAATTGATAGAATTTTAATTCACTTTCTGACAGCTTTTTAAATATTAATATTGATTAAAGTATATTAAAATTTACTTTAGAATCAACATCTCTATTGACAATAAAGCTTCATTCTTATAACAGAGAATTTGCATTATCGGAAAGATTCAAACTTTTAAAATAATTATTTATTCGGAATTGTTATTTCCTCTCAATGAAGATTATTTATTTTAACTGATATTAAATTTGCAAAATCGTTGCTTATATTAGGAATTTATTAATTTAGTAACTTTATTCCCAAAACTTTTATATTCAGGATTGATGTGTACATTTATTCAAAAACTGAAATATATTTGAAATATTTTTCAATCAAGGAAAACTGAAAATATAAGATTTTTATAAAAGTTAAATTATTAAAAGAAATTTAGATTCGCGTGAAATATTTCTGATGTAATAGTGTTTCTTTAAATGTTATATAATTTGCAAACAACCAAAAAAAATATTCAAGACCCTTTCTTTTCAGGAAAAAAAGAACATTTTAAACGTAACAAATAAAAAAACACTGTAGCAGATTATTTTAAAAGAAATATTTGCAGTCTCTACTAGGATTAAATTGTACTTTGGTTTTAATACAGACACCTAATTGACTCATTAATTGTATTGGATAGAATAATAATATTTTTTCTTTTTAAATATTGTTGTAAAAGCATATAAAAACTCAGATAATTTTTAACGTGATTTGAAGTTGAGGATTAATTGATTTGAAGTAGTTGCTTAATTAACTTTATTTGAAGTAGTGGCTTAATTAACTTGATTTGAAGCTGTGGCTCAATTAACTTCATTTGAAGTTATGTGTTTTCAACATGACTTGAAAGTTCTTTTGAGACTAATGATGCATAAAATGAAATTTTAGTGTGAATTGCTAAGATAGATATTTTTTTATTAAATAAGTTATATTCACAAAAATATAGATAAGTGTTTAGTTGTTATTATTAACTCTATTTGAAGCTGAGACTTAATTAACTCGGTTTGAAATATATATTCATATATTAACAATATTTGCAAAGTTTAAAATTTTGAAGTTTTTCTAGCAGCAGGCATTTAGTCTCATAAATATTCATGTTGAAATCCAACCCTTAAAAAAAAAAAGGAAATGCAAAAATAAAATTGTTTTTGAAAAGAACCCTCTTCTAAATAAAGATTTCATTTTTAAATAGGGTCTTCTAGCTAAGACGCATCAAAGAAGTCAAATATAAATCTCGTTTGTAGCGAATACTCAAATTTGGGCCTTAAAAAAATATAACCTATTGTCCACCCTGGCGATATTAAATAGGAAATACTTTTCCTTTTTCCCCATAAAAAAAGGGAAATTGTACCGAACTTCCGCCATAAAATCCCTAATCATCACAAACACAGTAAAGAAAACGTTGTCTAGTAAACAGCCATATTGCATAAACTTCGGATGCCCGCCACCTGCGTTTACAACCCGGGCAAATTTTACTGCGTATTCGAAAACTCGTCAAGTTTCTTCAAGTGAAAATTACTGTGCTACTAAAATTCCTCAACGCTTCCAGCTAAAATTCGTCTTAAACTGGGAAAGGTTTTATAAGTTGGTTTCAAAACACCAACGGAAAAAAAGAAAAAGAAGGGTCTGTATCTGTTGAAAAACAGATCCCTTTGTAAACTAGAAGATTATGCTTGTTTACTTCGCGACTTGGGTTTTTCTCTCCAGTCTAGTTTTGATGCTGTGCAATGCCAATGATTTTAGAATGATTTTTTTCCTGAATTTAAATGCAAATTCGATGTTCCGTGTTTAATAAACTTTTGAATTATAGCCTGCAGACGAAAGTACTTTATAAAATATTTTATAACTTATTACCTACAATGAAAATTCAATTCAGCATATTTGAAGTCCTATTGAAATTGAATTTTTTTGCGATTGCTTCAGATTTTGAACGTGCAAGAGATACTTTATTTTTAAATTGAAATATACTGATTTGTTAATAATTACTTGGGTTAGTTTAAATTTTTATATGTAAAGAATGACTTCCCGTATATTACGAAGTTTGTGATTGCACCAATTTCCCCAATTCAATGAAATGTGAAGGTTTTTAAAATTGTCGAAAAAATGGCACTATAATTTATTTTGTATAAATTATTTATGAATGGTTCTAATGGCCCGAGTGCCTAACGCTCTGGATCTCGGTGCCACAGGTTCTGGGTTCAGTCCGGCGGTGCCACGGATGTTTGTATTGCTTCGTATTCCACTTAAAACCGTAAACCCTATCTAATATGACTGCAGAATGGAGGTTTGTGCCGTAGGACTTACAGCCTTACCCCATAAAAAGAAAACATCCCCAGCTAAATAAGAAGCGCCAATGAAGAAGAAATTATAGTATGTGAATTCATAGTCTTTATTGTTGAATTGGCTTGTAAATTGAATTATTTTCAGATACATTAATTTCATATCTCCTGTTTATCAGTGAAATATGTAAAATAAAACTTTTATTTTACTAATCGTTTAGAAGATCGTTTTTTATTCGCAACTATACAAAACTACTTAATTATTCTTTCATTTGGCTGAGAATTTTTTTTTGAATTAAAGAGATATTTGATTTTAATTATTTAATTTCAATAATTTCCGCGTAGGAGGTAAAAATATTTAAGCGATATCATTCTCCATATACTATTTGTTTTAAAATACTCAACTTCAAGAATTACTTTCACTAAATCTGAATTTTTGAATTTCTTCTTATTATATATATTAAAATAATTAATTAAATGATTAAATTTGCAGACTAATATAAATTATGTTATAAAATAAAAATTTTATATCCGTAATTATGACAATTTATTTTTTTATATATAAAAAGGAATTCTAAATGTAAAATTCGAATGCGGTTTAGATGTGTCTCTAGAAATATGTCTATAAAATTCCCTTAAATCCCATATTTTACGAGCAGCAGTTCTTACACAACAGTAGTAGGTGATTAACACATTCCATGCCAGTTCAAGAGGTGAAATGTCTCGTGAGCCAGTTGTTAAGGGAAAGAACTGATATTTTCGATATGAAAATTGGATATTTTATGTAAGAGGGTCGTTTTTCATTTAGGAAAATTGAGCAAAGAATTGTTCTAAAGGAAGAATACGGCCTCAACTTTAACAAACTTCCGAACCAAGCACTTGCTAATAAAGATACCTTCAATTCTTATCTACTATAATAATGTCCCCCACCATTCCATGAAATAGTATAAAGATCCAATATTAAGTCTTGTGTTGTAGAATTCCATCC
Organism: Caerostris extrusa; assembly: GCA_021605095.1. Taxonomy (NCBI): domain Eukaryota; kingdom Metazoa; phylum Arthropoda; class Arachnida; order Araneae; family Araneidae; genus Caerostris; species Caerostris extrusa. Next base: position 66,302 of record BPLR01015259.1, read on the forward strand.
AATGGGAAGTCGAAAGGAACAGAAAATGACTTATCGGCTGGTGTTCTACCGTGGGAATTTGGTATCCAATGGGCACAGTTCAAAATACATGCAGAAAAATGTCAATATTATACCATTAATAAATAGTTTATCATTTTTCAAATATTTGACTGGTAATTGAATAGTTGATCATTTTCAGCCATAATTTAAACAATATTAAACAGAAAACAAGACCAGTTACCAATGCGAACTTATTTCCCGCCTTACGTAACCATTGCTGATTAAAGAGTCCATGATTCAATAACAAATGGTCATGTAGTAACTTCAAATGTGTTGAATATTTTCTATTTCTTCAGGTATAAGTCAATGAAATTTTATAAATGTACCTGATTTACAAACGTTAATTAACCACTAAATACGTTAGTTAACTACTAATACGTAACCATTCCAGTTAAAGAATCGCCGTTCGTAACTGTCAATGTGTTGAATATTTTCTGACTATTTCTTCATGGTTAAATGACGTGCCTAATTTCTCAATTAACCAAAAATTTAAAATGTTAGATGTCACCACAAAATTAAATTAAAACTAATAAGAATGCATTTGTTCAATTTTATTATTAGTTTTTTTCAAAAAATATTAATCGTAGATAATTGATAATATTCACTTAGATCATTTTTCTTTTTCGTATACCTCTTTAATACGCGATTCAATAATTTCAATTTTGAAAGTCTACTTCTACCAAAAGCATCCTTCGGAAGGGGATCTTAACGATCTAGTCACCATTTACAAGGTATTCTCTTCACCCTCTTTTATCTTGTTCAATGGTCGTTGCTGACAACGCTTGCTCCTTTTAAACTGCATTATTCATCCCACATTACGTGCTGAAGAGTTGAGTGCTCTTTGATATTCCTCCCGTCGCCAAATTGTTCTTGGACGGTGAGTCTTTCCCGTGTCTTCCAGCATGCCCTCACCATCTATCAAGAACCGAGTGACAATGATTCCTCGCCAATGGACGGCTTCTGGCGCGGGTGAGGCGTGATAAATCATTTCCGATTGAGTCCCGGACAGCATGTCATTGTTTTCAATCACTGTTCGGAGGCGTCGGAGGGTGAGGATGTTGCAATTATTGAAATGCCTTCGTGAAGGATGATTGGGCAAATATTAAACTAAGTGGCTGTGGGACTGGGAAAAAAATGCTTGCTTGAATTGGGTGTAATTGCAGATTTTGTTCAGAATTGATAGTCTTTTGGAGTAAATCATTTATTATGTTGGTTATAGTTGTGCAGAATTTGGATGGTAGCCGAAAAATATAGGATATGTAGAAAGTTTTAATGTTTTTGATGGTGTTGAAATGGTTAATTTATGCTCTTAAAACTAACAGAAAAAGTTTAAATATCAAGTAAATTCGAGGCAAATGTATGCTACTTCGGTTTTCTATAAATCGATCGATTGTGCTGCCATTGGATATAATTCTAAATAATTGTGATGAATTGGATAGTGTAGTTCATTCGGCATATTTTTCTATTCGTAGTTTATTAGGCCTAGTGGATGAAAGAAATTCATTTGTAGTTACTCTTAAATACATTACTATTTTTAAATAAATTATATTATATTCCGATTTTAAATAGTATATATTATTTATTCCCCCAAAAAAAGATTTATCTACAAATTATTTTTAACTTCATTGAGTTGAGCAAATATGATATGAAATACTAAATATTGTGCAGGAATAGTGAAATCTGTAATGTTATGCATGGATAGTGAAATCTGTAATGTTATGCATGGATAGTGAAATCTGCAATGTTATGCATGGATAGTGAAATCTGAAATGTTATACATGAATGAAATATGAAATTTTATACATGAATAATGAAATTTGAAATGTTGTTCAAGGATAATGAATTTAAAATGTTGTTCATGAATAATGAAATATGAAATGTTGTCCAAGGATAATGAAATTTAAAATGTTGTTCATGGATAATGAAATTTGAAATGTTTAAGCAAATTTTACTGCTGATTAGAATTTGATTTGTTGAGAAAATTTTAAACTGGGTGTAAAAATATTTTGTACTAGTAAAAAAAATTATCAAACCCCGATGCATTATCTCTTTTCTCACACTAGGATTTAATTGTATTTTGGTTTTAATACAGACATCTAATTTCTAATTAATTGTATTGGATAGAATAAAATTTTTCTTTTTTAAATATTATTGTAAGATTATATAAAAACTCATGTAATTTTCAGATTATTTTTAACTAGATTTGAAGTTGTGGCTCAATTAAACTTAAACTTGATTTTAAGTTGTGGCTCAATTAAACTTGATTTGAAGTTGTGGCTCAATTAAACTTGATTTTAAGTTGTGGCTCAATTAAACTTGATTTGAAGTTGTGGCTCAATTAAACTTGATTTGAAGTTCTGGCTTAATTAAACTTGATTTAAAATTATTATTTATGAGATTCATGATGCATAATATGAAAGTTTAGTATGATTGTTAAATTAAATATTTTTTTAAAAATTATATTCACAAAAATATAAAGAAATGCTTAGTAATTCAAAAATATGTGTACAGTCAAAGAGAATTCAGGTCTCTCTAGCCTCAGGTATTTTAAATTCATAAATATTCGTATTGAAACTGAGTCTAAAAAAAAGGAATTGCAGAATAATTTTTTTTCAAAAGAATTCTCTTTTAAATAAAAGATTTCATTTATAAATACGGGCTTCTAGCTAAGACGCATCAAAGAAGTCAAATATAAATCTAGTTTGTAGCGAATACTCAAATTTGGGCCTTAAAATATAACCTATTGTCCACCCTGGCATTAATAAATAGGAAATACTTTTTTTCTTTTTACCCATAAAAGAAAGGAAATTGTACCGAACTTGCGCCATAAAATCCCTAGTCATCACAAACACAGTAAAGAAAACATTGTCACGTAAATAGTCATATTGCATAAACTTCGGGTGCCCGCCACCTGCGTTTACAATCCGGGCAAATTTTACTGCGTATTCGAAAACTCGTCAAGTTTCTTCAAGTGAAAAATTACTGTGCTACTAAAATTCCTCAACGTTTCCTGCTAAAATTCGTCGTAAACTGAGAAGAGTTTTATAAGTTAGCTGGAAAACACCAGGGCTAAAAAAAAGAAGGGTCTGTATCTTTTGAAAAACAGATCCCTTTTGTAAACTAGAAGATTATTCTTGTTTACTTACGAGACTTGGATTTTTTTTCGCCCAGTCTAGTTTTTGATGCTGTGCAATGCCAATGATTTTTAGAATGATTTTTTTTTCTGAATTTAAATGCAAATTGATTTTCCGTGGTAATAAACTTTTTGAATTATAGCCTGCAGACGAAAGTACTTTATAAAATATATTTCTAAATTATTACCTTCAATGAAAATTCTGTTCGGCATATGGAAGTTCTTTTGAAATTGAATTTTTCCGCAATTGCATGAGATTTTGAACGTGCAATGGATACTTTATTTTAAATTGAAATATATTGATTTGTTAATAATTACGTTGGTTATTCATGACATATAAAAAGTTAAACTAATTTCGCACATATTACAAATTATCTGATTTCAGTCAAATGTGAAAATTTCTAAAATTGTCGAAAAAAAGGCACTATTTGTTGCTATAAATTGTATAAGAAGTGGTTTGATGATCGAGTGATTAGTGTTCTGCCGCTCGCTGCCACAGGTTTTGGGCAGTCCCTGCGGGGCCGTAAATGTTTGTAATGGTTCGTATTCCACTTTAAACAGTAAATTCCTATCTAATATGACTGCAGAATGGAGGGTTTGTGGCGTAGACTTATAACGTTTTCTTCTAATGCAGCTGGCAAATAGACCGTGATCTTTCGCCACAGGGCTGCGCCGATGTTACTCACTTTGCATTACCCAGGGGGCGAGTGTAACTTGATGGTAAGCCACGGACGCGGAGTAACAATGCCCCGCAGCGCTCTACGATCCTATTAGGACCGGGACCTACGGCTTAAAGTGGATTCCGAACCACTACAACACCCATGGGCAAAGTCGGGATTTGAACCCGATACCTGTGGTACCGAACGCCAGAGCGCTAGCCATTCGGCCATCAGGCCCCTACAGGACTTACAACTTTAACACGTAAAAAGAAAACATGCCCCAGCACGGGGCTGTTGCGCCAATGAAGAAGAAATTATATGTTTATTCATATCCTTTATTGTTGAATTGGCTTGTAAATTGAATTATTTTCAGATACATTAATTTCATATCTCCTGTTTATCAGTGAAATACGTAAAATAAAACTTTTATTTAACTAAAAGAAGATCGTTTTTTATTTGCAACTGTACAAAACTACCTAATGATTCCTCCATTTGGCTAAGAATATATTTTTTTAATTAAAGAAATATTTTATTTTAATTTTTTAACTAATTTCAATAATTTTCTCATATAATTCAATAATTTTCGCATTCGCGTAGGAGGCAAATACATTTAAGCGATATCATTCCCCATGTGCTATTTGTTTTTCACGATAAAATACTTAACTTCAAAAATTACTTTCACTAAACTGATTTTCTGAATTTCTTCGTATTATATATTAAAATAATTAATTAAATGATTGAATTTGCAGACTAATATAAAATGGGGTATAAAATAAAAAACTTTATGTCCATAGTTTTTTTTTTTTTATGTAACAGGAATTTTAAATGTAAAATTTGAATGCGTTTTAGATGTGTCTCTAGAAATATGATTATAAAATTCCCTTAAATCCCATATTTTACGGGCAGCAGTTTCTAGACAACAGTAGTAGGCGATTAAAACATTCCTTGCCAGTACAAGAGGTGAAATGTCTCGAGCCAGTTGTCAAGGGAAAGAGTTAATTTTTGTACATGAAAATTGGACATTTTATGTAAGGGGGTCGGTTTCAATTAGGAAAATGGAGCTAAGATTGCGCTGAAGGAAGAGTATGACCTCAACCTTAGCAAACTTCCACACCAAGCAGTTGCTAATAGAGATAGGTGTAATTCTTAGCTATTATATTAACTATGTCCCACACCATTCCATCAACTAAACATCCAATACTAAGTCTCATGTCGTAGAATTCCAACCAATGGGAAGTCTGAAGGAATAGAAGATGACTTCTTATAGGCTGGTGTTCTACCGCGTGGGAATTTGTTATCCAATGAATACAGTTGAAAATACATGCAGAAAAATGTCAGTACTATACCATTAATAAATAGCTTATCATTTTTCAAATATTTCGGCTAGTAATTGAATAGTTCATAATTTTTTACCCACATATCAACCAATATTTATTAGAAAAGAACCGATTCAAATGATAAATTATTGCCCGACTTAAGTAACAATTGCAGATTAAACAGTCGATGATTCAATATCAAAATATCATGTATGTAACTGCTAATGTGCTAAAAAGTTTCTAACTATTTTTCAGGATTTGAAATTTTCATTAAGAAACCTCAATTAACCAATAGTTGTAGCCCGTTTCATATTTCAGAAAGGTAGATGATGATCCCAACAAAAATAGAAAAATATTAAATTATATCTTATAAGAATGCTTTTATTCAATTTTATTATTAAGTTATTCAAAAAAAAAAATCAATCGTAGGTAATTGATAACATTCACTAATACTCTGGAAAAAACTCTGTATCTCTTTAATACGCAATTCAATAATTTCAATTTTGAAAATCTGCTTCTACCAAATGCAGCCTTCAGAAGTGGATCTTAACGATCTAGTCACCATTTACAAAGCATGCTCTTCTCACCTTCTTTTGAGCCTGTTCAATGGTTGTTGCTGACAACGCTTGCTCCTTTTAAACTGCATTATTCATCCCGCATTACTTGCTGAAGACTTAAGTGCTCTTTGATATTCCTCCCATCGCCAAATTGTTTTTGGATGGCGAGTCTTTCCCATGTCTTCCAGCATGTCCCTCACCATCTATCAAGAACGGAGTGACAATGATTCCTCGCCAATGGACGGCTTCTGGCGCGGGTGAGGCTTGATAAATCATTTACGATTTAGTCCCGGACAGGGTGTCATTGTTTTCAATCACTGTTTGGAGGCGTCGAGGGGTGAGGATGTTGAAATTATTGAAATGCCTCCGTGATGGATGATTGGGTAATTGTTAAACGAAGTGTCCGTGCGACTGGACAAAAAGCCTGCTTGGATTGGGTGTAATTGCCTATTTTGTTCAGAATTGATAGTCTTTTTAGTGTAAATCATTTATGTTGATTATAGTTTGGATGGGATCTAAAAAGATATAGGAAAAGCAGAAATTTCTAATGTAGTTTCTGATGGTGTTAAAATGTTTAATTTGCCTTTAAAGCTCACAGAAAGGCGAATAAATATCAAGTAAAGTCAATGCAAATGTATAATCCTTCGGATTTTTATAAGTCTGTCGATTGTGTTTGCATTGGATATAGTTCTAAATAATTGGGATGACCTGGATAGTCTCATTAGATATTTTTACTAGATTCATTAGACATTTTTTACTATTCATAGTTTAATAGGCTTTGTTAAACAAGTTGATGAAAGAAATTTAATTGTAGTTAGCGTTAAACACATTACTATTTTTAAATAAATTATATTCTTTTGTGATTTTAAATAGTATATCTTATCCTTTATTCAAAAAAAGATTTAACTGTAATTTTTTTTTAACTTTATTGGATAGAGCAAATATGATATGAAATACTAAATGTTATGAATAAATAGTGAAATGTCAAATATTGTTGATAAGCAGTGAAGTATATAAAATGTTGGGCAGGAATGGTGAAGTATGAAATTGTGGGCATGAATAGTGAAGAATGAAATGCTTAAGTATAAATGGCTAAATTAACTTGATTTAAAGTTGTGGCTTAAATAAATTGATTTGAAGTTTGAGACTGAATTAACTTGATTTGAAGTTATTATTCATGAGATTCATGATGCATAATATGAACGTTTAGTATGATTAAATTAAATATTTTTCTCAATAAATTATATTCACAAAAATATAGAGAAATATTTACATATTCCAAATATTTTTTAAATCTAAGTTGATTGAAGTTCCTCTAGCAACAAGTATTTTAATTTCATAAATATTCATATTGAAACCCAAGCCTTTAAAAAGGAATTGCAAAATAAAATTTTTCTAAAAGAATTCTCTTCTAAATAAGATTTCATTTTTTTTAATATCGGCTTCTAGCTAAGACGCATCAAAGACGTTAAATATAAATCTCGTTTGCAGCAAATACTCAAATTTGGGCCTTAAAATATAACCTATTGTCCACCCTGACAATAATAAATAGGGACACTTCTCCTTTTTCCCCATAAAAAAAAGGGGAAATTGTACCGAACTTCCGCCATAAAATCCCTAGTCATCACAAACACAGTAAAGAAAACATTGTCACGTAAATAGCCATATTGCATAAAGCTCGGGTGCCCGCCATCTGAGTTTACAACACGGGCAAATTTCATTGCGTATTCGAAAACCCGTCAAGTTTCTTCAAGTGAAAAATTACTGTGCTACTAAAATTCCTCAACGCTTCCAGCTAAAATTCGTCGTAAACTGGGAAAGGTTTTGTAAGTTGGCTTGAAAACACCAGAAAAAAAAAAAATGGTCTGTATCTGTTGAAAAACAGATCCCTTTTGTAAACTAGAAGATTATGCTTGTTTACTTACGCGACTTGGGTTATTTTTTTTCCGACCAGTCTAGTTTTGATGCTGTGCAATGCCAATGATTTTTAGAATGATTTTTTTTTCCGAATTTAAATGCAAATTCGATGTTCGGTGGTAATAATTTTTTTGAATTATAGCCTGCAGACGAAAGTACTTTATAAAACATATTCTAACTTATTACCTTCAATGAAAATTTAATTCAACATGTTAAAGTTCTATTGGTATTGCATTTTTCCGCAACAGCATGAGATTTCGAACGTGCAAGGGATACTTTATTTTAAATTTAAATATATTTATTTGTTAATAATTCGTGTGTCTGTTTAACTTTTATATGCAATGAATGACTTCACGAATATTACGAATTTTGTGATTTCTTCTATTTTAATGGAATGTGAAAATTTCTGAAATTGTCGAAAAAAAAATATATTTTATTACCATAAACTATATACGCTCTGGCTCACGGAGCTTCTGGTTTTGGATTCGAATCTCGGCAGTACCATGGTTATTTATAGTGGTTCGAAATTCACTGCTTTGAACCGCAGGCCTCTGTCCTATGACAACTACCACACAACTACCACACCAAACACCACCACTGTGCCTATAGCTGAGTTGCCCTTTAGAGTTTGGGAATGATGTGGAGGTCTGATTGATCTGTCACACTCTACGGCTAAATTTACGGCTTAAAGAGGATTCTGAAATGCCACAAAATTCATGGCACCACCGAAATTGGAACACGAAATCTGTGGTACCGTGCGCTAGCCACTATTTCTTCAATTTACTATATGTTTAATTTACTAATTTCACAAAAAAAGGAATTTCTTTTTATTCTGTTTGAAAAAATACTTTTAATGCTTGAGTCTCTATTCTGCTGAAAGGAAGGGGGATGTCATGAAATAAATAGCAAAGCAAAAATAAACTTTCTGGCACTTTGCTCTGACTTTTAAGATTTTCCTCAATTAATTTTGCTTCTTAATGAAATATATTTCTCAAGAAAATACAATACGTAGAAAGTATTTTTCTTACTAGTTTGTTATTTTGACGAGGTTTACTGATCCGAGAGAAATCGTTTCTCATATTCAAAATTTCGTTCAACTAGTGCTGGACTCAAATCTCCAGTGATCAAAGCTAGATTTTATTTTAGAGTCATAACCAATGTTTTTCCCCATAGGATAAAACATTTGAAAGGGTAAAAGTAATATATTTCATAAAGAATAATATTTATTTCATAAACCAAATTTAAAATAGAGATTTTATTTTTAAGATTTTACTGTTTTAAAGTTAAAATCTACAGTAATGAATCTAACGAATAATAATTTGATATTTGTTTTTGCATTATTTGCTAATGTTTTGTACAATGTAGCGTTATTTGACAGACAATTCTAGAAAATTACCTTCTTTAATATTTGTTTCCAGAATAAATAAACATAATTACGAGAATATAAGAATATTATTTTTAATAAAAATAAAATTATAATTTTAAATAATAATAATAGTTTTCTAATTTATAAAACTGCTATATTAATATAATTATATTTAAACTATTAATGATAATTATTATATAATAAGTGTCTCCTAATAAAACCCACATACTCCAGTAGACTGTAAACAACAAACACCAATTCTTTATTCAAAACCAAACACATTCACTGATATTTGCATCTTGCTCGTTAAAAAAGCTCACGCCCACGCAGATGAGGAAGCTTTAACTCTTAGGCGTAGGCTTACATTTACATTTTTTATAATAAATTATTGTCCTAGTATCATTTTACACACACACACATATTCAGTAGGCAAAAATAATTATTAGCAGTTATTAACAATTGCTTAAAAATCAGTTCAGTTCAACTGTAATACTGTACTAATTAATAACTATTGTAAAAGTGTTATTGGTAAATATTGTATTTGAGATAAAAACCATTGATATAGATTTATTAGAAGAATTTAAATCGGCTATTTTTAAATGTCAAGTGAGATAAACTTCATACTCAACTTTTAACTGTTTTTTTTATTTTTTCTTATTTGTTTATTATTTTTTTAGTGTTCAAAATCATAGATCTGCTGATTAACGTTTATATAAAGAGTTATATATTTCACATCAGATTTTCAATATACTGATTAATTCATTCCGACCAGAAATATAAATAAAATTTATATTGAAAACATTAATATATTATTAAAATAAATTTATTAACTATTAAATTAGTGAATACTAAGTTAAAAGTGATTTCGCAAACATAAAATTCCTTCATGACGTTTGTGCTCAATAATTTTGAGTACTTTTTACTGTCATATAATATTCTATTGACATGAAATATTCCGTTGGAAAATGAAAGCTGCAAACTTATTACCTCTCAAGGTAGGGTGAATATTAAATACAAAATCAACAATTAAACCTAATGATAAACGAACTGTAGGTCTTCCTTTTTAAATGTGATCATGGCACTGCTGTCCACATACGTTTTTATTAAATTTGAATAATCTACATAGATTGCAAATTTCTTAGTATGCACATGGCAGCAGCGTCAAAAATCTCCTTTCGAGGAGTTTTTAGTACTAATTTGTTCGGTGTGGTGTTTAATTCATCTCCCCATGTTTTCCACAGTCCGAATATGAACTTTGATTTGTCTATTCATTCCGTTCATTAGTTTTTTTAGCTGCAGATGCTTTCAGACAGGAAAGTATTTTATGACTAAGCTGTATTATTAATCGTGGAAAATAGCTAAAATTACAAATGTATTAATATTTCGGGTAAATGAAAAATATAATTTTGAATAAATAGTAATTTTTTTTAATGCGGTAGAGTAACTGCATACTTATGTGTATATGATTTTTTATCTTGAAGATTAACTCATACCAAAAATTACAAAGGAATTTTATACACAAGGATAAATATATTATTTCGCTATGCGAGGAGATATAAAAATATTGAATAATTAATACCAAAAATATTTATACATAATTATTTTTACATTTGTGATTACTCTTGTATCTGAACTTCACAAAAGCTGTGCATGGATTATTGTATTTTTAAATCGAAAATTTGATATGAACCGTATGAGGTCAAAAACACAACTTCAAGTTGAGTATACAAATTGGTTCAAAAACTTTTTAGTCATTTTAAATTAACAAATAGAAAATTTAATAAATTTTCAGCCAGGGGCGTACAATCAGAACAAATGTTTAAAATCATTGCATTGCTTAATTGTGGCCCAGTATTGAATGTTTCTAAGATTATATTCTGCCTAAATGCTAAATGCAAAATTAATAACATATGGGAACTAAATCTCTGTACATCGTAAGTTGGTCAAATTATAGTATTTTTTTTAAATTAAAAATATGAATAGCAATATTTGTTCTAATTTTAATTTCTAGACACAAAAAAATATCATGCAAACTAATAATCCATATTAGCAAGTTCTCACGATTTGTTATTACAGAACTAAATATAACACAAATATTTTTTTAACAAAAGCTCCGATAAGACATTCAAATTTTTCATTCTGCTGTAAATATCGTATCAGCTTTATCTATGCATTTCATCTTGATATTACAAAATATAATGCAAATATTGGATTTAATATACAATCTTAACCAAAAATTAATTATGAATTAAATCCCTTTTAGAATGTACTGCATGAATAAGCTAATTTGTGTTTGCCATCTTATTGGTTGTTTCAAACCCCTCAAAAATCACTACAAATTCTGCAAATTGAAAGCATTCAATATAACTTTCATGCGAATACTAAAAATGGAATGCCGAAATTAATAATCTATTGAAAATAAAAGAAAACCCCAAAACCCTTGGAAAACATGCATCCACTCAATATTTAATGGGAGTTTTCCAGCATTTGTTTAGTTTTAAAAAGAAATATTTTAGAATCAATTTTGGTTGCTTCAAATAATTTAAAAATCTGAACACAGCTCAGCAAAAATATCAATCCTTTGGAAGCTTCCATCTTTTAAAACTTGATAGAACGTTTCATATTTTAGGGAGAAGCATTTCAGCTGAGAGTTATCACACAGCTCAAGTCTTTAAATCTAACTAAGAATTTATATAAAAAAGATTTCTAAATGAAAAAGATCTGAACTCTATCGAAGACGTTCCATCAATCTTAATTCCTATATGTGTAATTTTTCAAATGTATCGATTAAAAAGCTTAGAGACTGTTAAGTAACAAAAATATTTCCAGATAGGAGTGCAATTTTCCGAAAAAGCAATGCTTTCGCTAATCTCTTCTTCGTTACGAGAACAGTGAGCAATTTTTAGAAGCACGACCATTATTCAATGTTGGCATTTTGCTTTTGTGTTGTGAAAATGCAGCATTGAAATCTATTAAAGCTTTTTTAATCTACTGTTTTTATGTTTTTAAATATATTTTTATTTTTATATATATAATAAAATTTAAATTGCTTTGAATGGAATCATAAAAATGGGATTATGTAATTTAATTTTAAAAATATCTTATCAATATAAATATCGCAAGCAATTTAAATGTAATAACATCACAAGAAATAGCTTTAATACATGATTAATATATTTGATTTACAAATTTGATTTTTAAAAATATATATCTATAAGTAGTCGTTGAAAATACACAAATAGCTTAAAATATAGAATTTAATTAAAAATATCATCAATACAAAAATATAACAAGCGATTTAAAAATAATAATATCACAAGTAATAGCTTTAATGCAGGATTGAAATATTTATGATTTAAATTTCATTTTAATATATATATATATATATATATATATATATATATATAATATATATATATAGTATATATATATATATATATATATAAGTATTGCCGAAATATTTAAAAAGCTAGAATAATTCTCAATAGGTCGAAATGACGTGAGATTTAATCATTGGTTCAACAGCCCCATGGTGGGAAAATGCCCGTCCTAGGCAGATTTTTCGAGATATGAGATGCTTTTTTTTTTATGCGATAGGGTCCTCGACCCTACAACCCAACATTCATAGGGGACAGAGACCTGGTTTAATGGGATTCCGATCCAACAAGCATCCATGGCTCCCTCCCGCTCCATCCAGAAGCCTGTGGCACCTAGCGCCAGAGCGTAAGTCACTGGCCATCAGACTTTTAATTTTGTTGCTGTGTTATATTAGTGTACGGATTTTCATGTTCATAGATTATCCAAAAGCGCAAGGTTTGC